>JASCZW010000459.1:0-98579 GCA_034211315.2 Aedes japonicus
GGATTGTATCAAGGTGTATTATTAAGCGACACAACATTCTGTATGGAGAGAGCAGACTATAGACTGCGAAACTGTTAAATAAGTTTGGATGGCTTTTTTATCGGGTTCGAAAAATTTTTGAATGTAGAAAAAAAGCACTATTTCAAATTGGATAAGAACAAGAAGAAACGTAAGTGCCTTGGGTGCAAATTTTCCGCCTGCCCCATGAAAAAGATGAAGAAAAGCGGTCAAAACTCTACTGAAAGCGCAGACGAAGCCGCTTCAGAAGCGACCGACGAAGAATTCGGAAGTTTTTGCGACTAAGATGGATTGGAAGAGTATGCTGGTCCAGCACCGGATACCAACGTAGAATCTGGAAGGCCACCGCACCAGGAGTACGATATTGACTCCACCCTGGCACCAGGAGTACGATATTGACTACAAGGCATGTGTATAGAGTGTCTTGAACTACGTGCAGAATGTTCCGAAGTCGCTGAGGCCCAGAAGCGGGAGATGAACTCCTTGCTGAAGCATGGAACCTGGCAGCTTGTACTGCTACCGCCAGAACGGACGCCTATAACGAGCTAGGGGATTTTCAAAGTCAAACGTAGTGTGAATGGGGAATCCTACAGTTACAAGGCTCGGCAGTGTTGGCATTTGCAAACGAGGAGAAGATAACCATCCACCAGATGGATGCTAAGACGGTGTTTCTGAATGGCCGGCTTAAGGAGAAAATGTTTATGAAGCAGCCGGAGAGCTTTGAGAACGGGAAAGATCATGTCTGTCGCTTGCTGAAATCCATTTACGGGCAGGCTTTGCGAACGTGTAATGACCGTTACCATGGGTTCGTAGAAGGTCGCATGGGTTTCACCAGGAGGTCCAACGACCTTTATATTCGGAAGATCGGTAGTGATGATCATCGTGCACTAAGTCGTTGGCGCTGGAACGTCGCTGAAGGAGGTGGAAGAAGTGTAGCGTTGCCTTGCCTCTGAGTTTGAGATGAACGATTTGGTGAGATCAAGAGTTTCTTAGGAATGCAAATCGATCGTGATGTAGAAGCATCCACCAGCTTCCAAACTAATTCTTCATTTTATTTGATGTTTTTTTCAAGGTACCATGTTCCGAATAGCTATTTTTTTTTATTTATTTTTTAGCGAAGAGGACGAGTTATGTAATATGTGCGTCGTAAAATGTTCTGCAACTTTAGATTTGAAATAACAATGAAGTCTTTAATCCAACTCGTTCTGATTTTTGTTAACTGCATCCTGTAGTGTTTCGTTTTTGGAGGGAATTTTTATAAACCGATTAAAGGAAATCTCATGGGAAACCCTCTTACCCCGCGAATTATACATGACTGACCGAGCAAACAGTCTACAGGATAGTAATTTGTTGCCTGAACGTTGGTTTAGTACTTGCATTAAAAAAGGGACATTTTTCGGATCGATGAATATAAACAACGATAAAAGAAATATAAAAGAACCAACTTTCATTGATTCTTGTATTAATTTACAATTTTCGAAAAATTATTCCACCCGACAGTCAGGGTGGCCTTACAACAGTTATCCGGAACGTTAGCCATAGCCGTCGAAAAGAAAGGCACATTTCGACAGAGAACTTCCATCGCTCCATCTTTGCGTGATGTGCTGAGGCCAGACCCGACTAGAACACGAAAGCCTTCGGATGGTGTTTCTTGAAGGCCGCAACTTCCGGTAAGCACTTCGTGCTGTACATCCTTAATTGATCGCAATTCTCGAAGAAAAAATAGTGGCTTCTCACTGATTTTCAGCCACATTAGGATCTGCTTCGGGACCTTCGTGATTTAGTTGCACTTGATGTCACTGCACACCTTCTTCTAGGGAGCCTTGAAATAGCCGGTCCCTAGCCAGTCATTTTCGCCGAGCTTCAGGTACGTCTCGTTGACCATGATCATAACCATACCGTTGCGCTTCGGAGACATCCTTGACGAAGACCTTTAGTAGCTTGCGCTTCCAACAGGGCAAGCCTCCGACTTCCGCTTCCTCATGACGATGTCCATGTTGGATAATTACTTTCTGATTTTGAATTTGGCTTCATGCCACTATTCGGAAAGTGTGCTGGAATGGTATAAGACTAATTTGGTGCATTTTGCATGGACATGAATCCACCGAATAACCCTCAACTACGTCCAGTTAAAAGCTATTGGGCCATGGTGCTGCCGGAGCATAGAAAGATCAAGGAGAAACTGAAGAATGCAAATGACATGCGTAGGAAGTGGATAGAAAATTAGAAAAAAAAAACTTAGAACAATTATAGTACCGGGTACGAAAGTGTCGAAAATTTTCCAAACAACCTCAAATAATTGTATGAGCCTAATAAAGAGTGTTCTGATCAAAATTTGTTCAAACAGTAATGTGTGTGAGTCGATCAAAGTTTTCATTATTTAGTCATTTTTTTTTTCTTTTTCACGTTCAGTTAATACAGAATACAGAATACAGAAGAAATTTTCAGCTAAGCTTCCTTTTAACCGAATGCAAATTGCCGGCTCTTTCGTGCCAGGTCACCTGCCATAAGATTTTGTACAGTCTCCATGTCCATTTTACTCGCCACAGAACGCTAGTTTGCCCCTAAACTGTGTCTCGCTCACAACAGCTTTTTGAGTCTTCTTAAGGTTCCGCTTGACGATGGCCCAATATTGTTAGATTGGGCTGAACTCTGACGTGTTGGGAGGGTTCTTGTCCGTTGTTGGCAGCATACCACTCCATGGCCTTTTTTCCGTCATGGCAAGATGCCTAATCCGGCCAAAATAGAACGGAACAATTGTGTCGCTTCAGGAAAGGCAGTAGAAGTTTTTGTTGGCACTCGCTCAGATAAAATTCCTGGTTCCGGTCGCACGTTGTTCATCAAGCCACAGGTACAGATGGCCTGCCACACCAGATATTTCTTCGCGAACTTTGACAGTTTAATGTGCTTGAAAATATCTGTGCCATCTTTCCCCGTCTGGTAGCCATATAAAATTGCTGTCCAGAAAGCTGTTTAAAGTCTGCGTAAGTTTCATTGTCCTGTAGCACGCAATCAAACTTCGTCAGCATCGTCGTGTACAACTTTCGCGAGCGTGCTCTGGCCGACTTGTTTTGATTATCGTCACGATTTGGAGTGACCACTTTCTTGTAAGTCGACAGTCCAGCTCGTTTCCTAACTCTATCCGCGGTTGAAGGCACCACTCCCAACTTCTTTGTGACATCTCGGACGGAGAGGTTGAGGGCAACTCTTTTGGTCGTCACTGTGACCTCCGGCTTTAGATTCCCCCCGATCCAGTTTTCCTGAATGTCGACAAACGTTTACAGATCACTTTTAATACGTTGGTAACATTCGATTTATCCACCTTCAACAATTTGGCAAACTTGGCGTGAGAGTAGTTTGGATTTTTACCATCCACGTACCAAATTTTGATGCGTTGCTTCTCTTCCTTCGACTACATTTTGATAACTGAAGCGCTAATCTCAAAATCAAAATAAAGGCATGATGCTACACGCACACATCTTCAAAATGAGGGGTGTGTAAATTTTTTTAATGCACGGTGAAAGGAAATGCGTCAAGTTTAAGTTGACCAAGTTTTGATCGCAACACCCTTTATATGTATAAAACTGCCCTGAAAATTACATTTTCCGATAAATAAATGATATTTTAAAGTAAATTAGTTGTGTTGCAAAAATTTAGCATTCGCCCTTTGACTAACTAACTCTGCGTACTAGGATTCCCTAGAGGTTTTCCACTGGATCCAGGTCAGGAGATCGAGTTGGCCAGTCAATCAGTCTGTCGACGTTAAATTTCAGACATTTTTCTTTCAGTGTAGATTTTGAATTACTTTAACTTTAATTAAATTAATTGAATTTAGTTTCACTTAAATGACAACTGAAGCTCTCCACTTTATTTCTTGGTGCAGCATGTTTACATTCTTGTTACATCAAGGAAAATGGCGTTGAATCAAGAGGAACTGCACACACGCATTTTGTACGACCGGCATCCGAATTTATCGGTACGGAAATCCGAATTTATCGGTCTTGTCAAGAAACTAAACTTCTCTCCGCCCATTGGCATGAGATAGCTTGCTCTTTTGACCAATTGTCCAATCTTGTTGTTGGAAGGAGATTCTTTATATCCCTGTGGATACGTAAGTGATGTTGCCTATCGATCCACCCAACACCTTGTATGAAGGGCCAAAAACGGAGGGGTGGAACCGTAAGCAGAGACACTTACACGAAATCCACGGGAAATTAAGAATCTCCTTCCAACGATACTGATCCATCAAATCCGAATAACACAATTCGCAATACTCATTAAGCTTTCTACAGGATGGCTTGTTAAGAAGGGCGCGTCACTCTCCCTGAAACTGTTGGAGTAGAACTCGCAGCACCACACTCGAATCGGTAGGATAAGAAATGATACTGTTTGTTCCCTCCTAGACTCAGGCAGTCAATCAAACCATCGTCCAGTTTCAGCTTGAATGATACCCTGGTGCTCCCTCCCAACCCAGTATTTATTATATTTATATAAATATAGATGTAATGTAATAATAATATGTTATATATGAATATATGGTAGAGCAAAAATTATACAAGGATATTTAGTTAAATTATGTAATAGTTGGAGTTCACGAGCCTATGATAACCATGTTAAACTAAATTAATTAACCTGCTGAAATAATAATATTAAGGCAGTAATAATAATATGCAGCTTCGTACCACTTTGTATCACTGATAGGTGACTGTATCTCTGGAATGTGAAGGTCATCTTGTTATTCATTGAGGTATAAATATCAATAAAGCATTCAATTGTATATAAAACCATAATATTATATTATTACGTATTTAATCATGACATATAGATATGTAACCTTCTGGAATGAAGAGCATTTATTAATTTTGATTATTATTTGATATAATGTAATAAAATAAATATACCGGCCGGATCACCAATCTGAAGCAATTAAAATTTTAATAATTGTTTTATTACTTCTTCCATAATATTATATTTATGATATGCAATTAATAATGATGAACAGCTGTGTTCCGCTGAACCGCTCAAATAGTAGTTGATGATCGTGTACTGAAATGTTAAGGTCATATTACGCCATTTAATGGAAAATATAATGAAGGAATTAAAGGTTGAGTGGTCGAGAGAGTCGTCAACATTTCTATTAATGAAAATATGCTAGAGCTCGTAAAAAACATGCAGCATATAATAACACATACTAGTATCTACACATCTATATATACATCCATTGCTACTATTCGAAAAGGCCACTCCGACGGTGCTAGATACAGCTGAAAATTGATCCCCATTCTTACTGCTGCTTCTACCAGAAGATGATCATCCTATAACCGCAAGACCTCCTCTCCTAAACTGTATGGTACCTGAGAGAAATTTACCTTTCTGGCGTAATAAATGTAATGAAATATACAAGAAATTAGGCTATGAATAAACAATGTCCTATAAGATAAAATATATAGTGCGGGTATATTGTAATATGAACTGAAAATTACATGTGTGCCGACTGCTGTTTTGTTGCAATTGTAGACAAACTTGCGCATCCATTATGAACCAGAAAATTTAGGCAATGTATGACCGCCATGAAAAAAAGAATTTTAAATTTTAAATTATTTTGTAATACCTGACGACCTGGAAGACCTGAAAGATATGAGAATGGAAAATTATGATATGATGTACCGGTCGCACCCCTCACTTCGCTATTGTCGGATTGACAACATTGCCCAGAGCTACGCCAACCAGCGTCTCCATGTTTCAGCTGGCAGTCTTTTGTGATCATATGACTCGTGGAGGCGTGAGGTAGGAACTTGTGAGGACCAGAGGTCGGTCGCACCCTCCTGCCAAGTTGTCAACTCACCATTTGAAGCCCAAAAAATGCAACATTGGTCGTGGGCAAAAAAGCAACACATAAATTCGATTAGAAAAACTCAATATGTGAGTGAGGTTGTGCAGTTGATTAGTAGTAGTAAACTCAATGGCTCACAAAAAAAGATCTCGATCCAGCTACCGAGAATCGAACCGCGACCGCCAGCATGACGGCTTCTTATTGTAACCATCCAGTCACCATCAACAAGTTGAGGTGAACGGAATAAAAGCCCTACAGTTGCTTCGGTTGTCGAGGCACTCAACGTTACAACAATGAAGCCAATATCGGTCGCACACATTTACATGGCTTCGTTTATTTCATAAAACGCATGGTGACCTGAGAGGGAGATGGGAGTGTGATGACGAGTGAAAATAAAAATAGAACACTTGACAGCGGAATAGCAACAGTGGCAAATGGCGTAGCGGCGTTCTGTACTATTGTCTCACCCATATTGAGAAGTTGGTGACGGTTGAACAAAACCCAACGGTTGCTGCGACTATCGAGGCACTAGGCACACAGCGATAACCGCTTGCACACACTTCGCATGGTTTGTTTATACCATAAAAAGCTTTGTGGATCATGATGGGCAAAATTTTCTTTTCTGAATCATGCGGATTTCTCAAGATATGAGCATGAGCATGAGCATGATTGACCGCCCGAGGTTGCTACTCCGTTATTGCCAGATCAGCTGTTATCACACAAAGAACCAAAGGATGATACTTGGGACTAGCATACATCCTCAATGTGTAAAAACTGGTGATCTTAAACTAAGGCAATACCGGCGCCGGCCTCGTCCGAATGCAGGTCAAATAGGGAATGGGTAGGAATATGTTGACGTGATACTCGCTTTGTTGGAAGCCGAGAACACCTCTGCACTTCCACGAGAAATCACTGGGATGTTGGATAAAATGATTGGGTTGGCAGCCGGATCCGTTTTGGTAAACGGTGTGCTGAATTAAACTGACGTCGGCAGCGAATAAGATATTTAATTATGTTCCCGATTTATTCTCTGTACAGAGATGCACATTAATGCTATTCAAATTTTGGCACCGATTTAAACCAACAGTAAGGATGCTATTGGGGCCACTCACAAGTGTGGGTGGTTTATTTCAATAGAATACAAGAAAACGTTAAGAATATCGAGTTTGAGGACCGATTTAAACCAACAGTAGGGATGCCGTTGGGGCCACTCACAAGTGTGGGTGGTTTATTTCAGTAGAATACAAAAGTATTTTAAAACACATAGTTTGAGGACCGATTTCAACCAACAGTAAGGATGCTGTTGGGGCCACTCACAAGTGTGGGTGGTTTATTTCAACAGAATACAAAAGTATTTTAAAACACCGAGTTTGAGGACCGATTTAAACCAACAGTAGAGGATGCTGTTGGGGCCACTCCCTAAGTGTGGGTGGTTTATTTCAATGGAATACAAGAATATGTTAAGAACATCGAGTTTGAGGACCGATTTAAACCAACAGTAGGGATGCTGTTGGGGCCACTCACAAGTGTGTGTGGTTTATTTCAGCAGAATATAAAAGTATTTTAAAACACATAGATTTGAGGACCGATTTAAACCAACAGTAAGGATGCTGTTGGGGCCACTCACAAATGTGGGTAGTTTATTTCAATGGAATACAAGAATACGTTAAGAACACCGAGTTTGAGGACCGATTTAAACCAACAGTAAGGATGCTGTTGGTGCCACTCATAAGTGTGGTGGTTTATTCAATGGGATACAAGAATACGTTAAGAACATCGAGTTTGAGGAGCGATTTAAACCAACATTAGGGATGCTGTTGGGGCCACTCACAAGTGTGAATGGTTTATTCAACAGAATACAAAAGTATTTTTAAAACACCGAGTTTGACTACCGATTTAAACCAACAGTAAGGATGCTGTTGGGGCCAGTCACAAGTGTGGGTGGTTTATTTCAGTAGAATACAACAGTATTGTTAAAACACCGAGGTTTGAGGACCGATTGAAACCAACAGTAGGGATGCTGTTGAGGCCACTCACAAGTATGGGTGGTTTATTTCAGTGGAATACAAAATATGTTAAAACATCGAGTGTTTCGGTCTTCGGTCTTCAACGATTCAAACCAACAGCAAGGAAGCCACTCTTCAACAGAATACAAAAATACGTAGAAACATTGAGATTGAGGACCGATTTAAACCAACAGTAGGGATGCCGTTGGGGCAACTCACAAGTGTGGGTGGTTTATTTCAATAGACCACAGAAAAACGTCAAAATTCCGAATTTGACGACCTCCAGAAACAAATGAAACATCCAACCACAACACCTCCCAACAAAAGCATCCAGACTTAATCTATACTACTTAGAGGCGGAATGGATTTTATTCATGGAATAGTAGATAAAGTTCAGAAGGAGAGACAGGGAGAACTCCTCGACCTCTCTATATGTGACACATGTAATGAAATGTTATTAGAGAGAGGGTTATCCTGTCAGAACAACGAACACGTATCATCTAGTGCACAACCATCGGGATTTCCTGAAAAATAATATTAATAGAAACAAAGCTTCATGTAATCAGAAAACTTATTGAATATCTGGAATGAAATGTGAAATAATAGGGGACATATTAAAAAAGCAAAGTATTAAAGTTAACAGGACAAGTGGACCATAAAAAATATAAAAATATAAATAAATATAATAAAAGATCTTATTCTAAATATATAAATTAATCAAACCCCAACAAACATATGCACTGACTACAAGGGCAAACAATGGAAATGATAAAATGACAGTAGTCATTAGCAAACGTGAACTCAGCAAACATCCAGGAATAATGCACATGCCTCACAACGCGGGCTAGGGGAGTCAAAACCCACAAAACTGCAGAAATGCGCAGCTGAAAATGAAAAATTATTGCCAAGCAGAGGAAACGTTTACTAATATATTTATCAATTGTGCCTAGATGAACCTGCAAGTGCTGAAATTTATTTCGAGGCAGCGAACAGTGCACGGGTTTGCGTGGACAAAACGTCAAAATACTCCACAGAGAACATGACAAATTAACAAGAGACGGGGCATTAAATAGGGAATGATTGAGAGTAGTTGTTGATTTAGGGTTAACCTTTCTTCGGGAAGAAATTGTTTCACCATATCACCTCTCCCTTTCCGGCGCCGATCCCTCCCTCCGACGCAATGAGCCGAAAACTGGAAAATCCCACTAGCGCCAGTCGATTCAGTCTTCTTTCGTACATTTGCACTGTGGCGCATCAAGCGCGCCGTGCAGTGCATCTGAGGTGCTACACAGCGCCCCAGATGCAACACCCTGCCACCATATGGAAAATCAGTTACATAGATCTGCGTGAGTGACTTTTTCCGGTTCCGAACTGCAATGAGAATACATACTGATCGAACAGCAAAAACGAACGAATGCAAAAAAACCCAGAGTAGAAGGAGAGAAAGAGACAGACAGAAAAAAACACGCAAACGCCGCACGTCTGGATTTCTCCGTGTAAAAAGCGCCTCCGCTCGCATGATCCGTTCATGTTTGCCAATATTTCTTTGTGCTATTTAATGTTTGTTTGAATGGAGCAATACTATTTAAAACACTATACTTAGCTGAAAGTTTGATCCCGTATCCGATTGGAGAAATGTGAGCAAATCACAGGTTCATAGGTTTTTTCACATTAGGTAGAACCTTATTTCTTTTTAAGTACTAATTTCAAAAAAAAAAAAAAAAAAATCCGTATTTCTGTGAAAAATTTAGATACCGTAATATAAATTTCTCCATAGCTTGAAACAATACATAAAATTATGTGGACAAAATTTGAACTGTTTCCATCAAGTGGTTTGGACTACAGCTGGCGTCAAAGTTGACGCACCAACCTTGCTGAAATATCGGTGCAAAAAAAAGCCATTTGATTCTGTTATTTTAACAAATTTATCATCTAGTCGCATTAATTCCTGTGAATCTGGTGGTATCCACGCAATAATAAAACCGCGCTATAGTATTCTTGAACTTCACGAACTGAAAAATCAGCTGTTAATAAACGTCCCCTAAAATACTCTATTCGTCGTGTAAAGCAGTTTTAACACCACGCATTATCCGCTTCGCACCCACTTCTTATTCGATCGCATTCATTCGAAACGAACGCCTTCCGATGAATCAAGGATGAATTGAGAAAAGTAAAAATCGTTAGCAAACAACTCGTTCACTATTCGCTTTCAGAGAATGCTTCGGTTCATGCTTGTTTTGTTGTCTTTCTGCGAATGCGTTCGAAGTAGATGGGAGAATTCGAGTTGCACGAGGCGATTCTAGAAAGCAAAGGTTCTCTGATCTTCCTTTGTCTTCCGTGCCACATCCGTACGGGCAATGGCAACTAAGGCAAGGCAAAGTCGGCCAAACCATCAGCTGAGACCTGATGTCTAACACTGAGATCATTTCGCTCCGTCAGTTGTGTTATATACTAGCGTTGAGTAGCATAGTTTGGAAATGAGAGGGCCTCGCGAATGCAGTAGGCAGCAAAATTCAGAGAAGGCGACGGGCACGGTTACAAAATCAAACACCATCTCAGCATCAAAGGTGGAATCAAATCCAATGGAACGGAAAGAAAGAAAACAATTATGAACCACTCAGTCTGAGCAATTCGAACACTAGTGCTAAACAATTGTGACCCTCTCAGTTCGAATGGCAGACGAATGAAGCCATTCCGTTCTGTTGAACGAAGTTTAGTAGCATTCGAAAACGTTTCACTCAAACGTAGCGGTATCAATTATCGAAATTTCAAAATGAACCGGCAAACAAAACAAAAACTTAGCCTTTATGAGAAAAAGTCGTTCAAATGCATCCACATACACAACTGTCTTAGTGGATCAAAGACACACTCGACAAACCCCCGCTTTGTCCCGGCTAGGCGAGAATTCAAAACCCAAGGTTCACTCATTGGCTTGATCCACTCTTCTTCCAGAGAACAAGTCATATTTTAAAAAGATCCCCTCTTTGACATTCCAACGTCACCCCTATAAACAATCCCTATCATGATTCTTCCACATCCGATTCAAGTTTGAATCCTCCATCAAACCAAAATTACTAGTTAACACCTACATGCCTGACCCCTGTTTTAGCAAAAATCCGGATCTTCACTTGCCCGCCACTCTGCGAAATCCCAACCAAACTGCATGCAATCTTTTGCAAACGATCACAAACCCGTCCTAGTCCCTGATACAGTATCAGACATTCCGGAATTCTACGTAGCTTCAGATATATTCAGGGGAACCCTGGGGCAAGCACCACTCCTGAAACACCCAACAGGACCAAACCGGCACCAAAACATGGACTGCGACACCTCAAACTTCATGACTCCGCAAAACAAGACCATATGTGGTCATTCTGGAAACACTCGGCCACTGCGGCCACTCCTGGAAGCCCTCCGAGAACTGGGCTCCACCGAGAAAGTAGCCGAGATTATGAACAGCACCAAAACATGGCTTTGCGACCTCAAACTTCATGATTTCGCAAAACAAGACCTTTGCTGGTGCATTCTGGAAATATTTTGGCAACTCTGGTCGCTTTCCGAGAACCGGGTTTCACAAAGAAAGTGGCCAGATTATGAACGGTTGCGGATTTCTCAAGATATGATTGCAAAAACTGCAATTGCATTTTTTGCTACAATTTCATCTTTTGCGTGTACAGGCACAATCAAAAGGAGATCTATCAAAAAGACTGTCTGCAGAAGTCAATTACTACCTCTTCATCAAAAGTCACAAAGGAAATCCTTTGTTCTGGCCCAATGATCTGTATCATGCCACTATGCTAAAACTGAGATGCAGTGGTACCAAGCAAATCAAGTGAACATTTTACCAAAAACCTCAAATCCGCCAAATTGCCCAGAGCTACGACCTATCGAGAGATATTGAGCTCTGATGAAACGCAAGCTTTCTGGAAAGAAGCAAGGAATCAAAGACATCAAACACTTCCAGCAAATTTGGACAAAGACGGATTCTACGATTTCTGAAGAGTCTGTACAAACCCTAATGGACGGAGCTAAGCGCAAAGCTCGACAATTTTATGCAAATTCCGAATAACTATGTTTTGTCTTCACGAATTGTTAAAACACATCCCATGAATCTGAAATAAACAACTACGACGGAAATATAATGCGAAATTTATGTTTTATTCATGTTTTGAGGCGTCCGGATTATTGCGGATACAGACCTTAGCAATACGAATTCTATCGTATGAAATTCAGCCTTCCAAATTTTCTGCCTTATAAGCTTTGACCTTTCGGGATAAAATCGGAAGTTTACTTGTGTCATTGTCCGCATTGGGATAAAAGTCTGAACGTATCCACCAATCTGCATATCCTTGGCAGCTTTGCTCAAGACAGTAGTATCCAATTGAGTCCAGGGTATCAGATATTTTATGTCGGAGCGTGTTTTGCCAGATATTGTTGGAGTGAAGTAAAGGAGAATGCTGTATATGCTGTATTTAAAAAAAATGATGATATGAAACCACAATTCATCCGCTTATTTCTAACGGCAATGGGTTTATATCTGGTGTTTGTTCAACTCAATAATAAATCAACAATCAACTTATTTTTAAACTTTAAAATTTAACGATAGCCAGGATGACTATGGTTATTTTCTTTTTTTCGAGAGTTTCGAATGCATATGGGAACGCAATGGGTTCATACGAGTTAAAATTATTTCAAATTGTGACTTTCTCATGATTATTCATGAATATCTGTCTTCAATTTCATTCAGAACAATGTTTAGCTCCAGGAACTGATACATTTAGTTGTTCATGTATTTCGTAGTTTTTGTTAGGGTTATTATCGTCCGATGAACCACATAATGATTTTCTTTAAATTGGATATTTGGCTGCAAATATTAATAACGTTAGCATCATGATGCCGATATTCCAATGTTCGTAGTTGAGCAACAATAACATCGAGTTTTTCATGTTGATAAGTATTGAACTTTAATTCAAGCTTCAAGTCTTAACTTAAGTTCAACTTCATGAAGCAGACTACGTTATCATTATACGTTTACGTACTCAACCTTTTTTAAACCTTAATTAAACCAAATATCAACCACGGAAGAACAAAGTCCAACCGTTTCAATCGCATCCGAAGCTGCTGTAGGTCTGCATCGTTTTGCATATGGGTTATAATTTCGTTAATTTTTCACTTCATAAGTTGCCTGACTTTATCGCACATTTATTCAAATAGCGATCGAAATTCGAGAACACACACGCAGCTTCCTTCCCATGATCGGAACAACGATGCTGAGCTCTCAGCTGTTGTCGCGGCTGATAAGCCATTTGTATGCAGAAAGTAACCACCGTACCACGCACGCGCGCGCCATCGTCCGCCGTTTACCAAGAGCAGATATCCATTGTCAAATATTGTCCTCCTGCGCACATTTCTCGCGAGGATCGCGGGCGTACCTAATAGGCATACCGTGGTTCGTGTTGACAACAATACCACAGTGCAGGGCAAGATACCACCCATGATCTGCTGGGTGAAGGAGAACCGTTCGGGCTCAGGTCAGTGACAGTTATTAGCCTCTCATTTCTCCTCCGCACTACCAATGTCGTTCAAGAGCACCCATTTATTGAGGCCTACATATCCGATTAGCTTGTCATTACGCGGCTTTGGCTAACGGATTGTCTGAGCATGAATGTTTGTCTGGATCGCTCGCTATAGTTTTCGGCGATTGACATTTAAATTCAAGAAATGCTAATTCCACAAAGTTCCCACCCGGACTGAATAGGAGACCAGTGATGGAGGATTGTGCGATCTTGGCAGCTGGGGGAACAGGTTGACTGAACGGTGAGAAAGTTAGTGTCTCTATTACGAGGCGATTATGAATTTCGTTTTTGATTGACTGTGACACACTACGATAGGTTGGCCCGATGATACGATTATTTGTCTAGTGATCGGATGGAAGTAAAAATGGTTCATATACCAAACGACTTTAATGAATACACCAATTGACAATATTTCTTATAATAGCTTGTGTAAAACAATAGGTGTTGGCGATAGACCAAGTTAAAGGAGAAAAGCAAGTTTGGCTTCCAAGAATATTATATTTATTTATAAGTAGCTTATTTTGTAGTGTTGTAGAAGGAGATGTTCGCTCATCACCATGAGGCACCAAGAGTGAACATCAATGTTTTTGGCTAGAATGAAAGATTATTTTGTTTAACTTACGTTTAGTATTCTTGCTTTTTCTTCCTCTCTTACTGTCCTGTATATCTGTTCCTCAATTGGACTTTTCGTCACAACTAGCGACTAGCTACGCCCAAAACAATAGTTTGAAAGCAGTATGGAACGCAAGCAAGTAATTCCGAATTAAGGTTAGCCTCAGCTAATCTTTATTTTAGGTTCGTTATTCACTAGTATTTACGAAATTAATTGTTGCCCAAGTAATTAATCACCCGTAGAACTATATTTTTCAAAGATTTCACTAACTTAGCTTTAAGATTATTAGTCTTTTAAGAATTACTAAGAAAAAAATCCAGATGGTGTGTTCACGTTTCTACCATACAATCGTTCGAGTTTTGTTTTGATCAATGGCCAGCTGGCTGCTCGAGTGGCGTTTGAAACCGAAAGCCGGTTGCGTTGGTTTGACATCTCTTCGCGTGCTGAATGCATGGTCCTTCTAGGCCCGCCGACCAAGGGGTCGCAACACTACCCCCCGTGATTGCACATCTATATACGACTCGATTGGAATACCTAGTAGATGGGAATACTGTTCACACATCTTTTGCATATCTACCGTCTGATGTAAAAGATCCAGATTAGCTACAGTATGCGCCCTCGCCAGGCGATACTTCTTCTGAATGTCGCCTGTTCCCAAATTCACGATATCCAACTTTAAAGAATCATTCTCCATTCGCCGCTTGTTGCTTGCTAACTTGAGACACAATGGTTCCGGTTTTCCTTGTAGCTTTAGCTCATGCACTAGCGATGAATCCACCAGCGTGAGCGACGATCCATCGCCAAGAAATGCGAAAGTATTCATGGACTTGCATGAATAACCGGTGCAACTCGAAACAGTCCTTTATTAGTGGACTTGTTGAGTTCTGCCCGACACACTGGAACTACTTGTAGACGCTCTATCCCGTCGATTGTTGTGGCGAAGTTTAAAGGTACATCTACTTTTCCCGCACACTTGCTGGATTGACACGCCCCGTTGTGCTTCCGAAGACACTTACGTCATAATCCGAACTCCTTCACTACTGCCCACTTAGCATTGTATCACAATCCTTCAAATCGTTGACATTTCTCCAGATTAGGACAGCTTCCCTTATACACGTTTTGGTTTTCACGCTGTATCGTTCAAGCACTTGTTGATGTAGCTTATCCACTGAATCACTGGTCGTTTTCCTACTGTGAGCGTTGATAAATGCGGAGTTCTTCTTACTACTTCGAACTGCAATGCGCTGAACTGCAGGTTTGCAATCGGATACACTATTTCGGCCAATTCGCGTGATGTACGCGATGTACGCGTGATAGAGTGCGGCGGTGTTTTGCCCATTCTCTCTTGAATCCTGACGGAAACTTATCCACAGGCTCACGTAGAAGGGCAACGTTATAGGAATATTCTTCCAGCTAGCAGGCTTCGAGATGGTCGCACACAGATTCTGCACGGCAAGCGAGAACTCGATAAGCGTGTCTTATTTATCCGCTTTCGGAGCTGGCGTTGAATGGATCTTTGATATCAAATTTTGAACGATTGCCTCTGGATTCCCAAACAGCATCTTCAGCGTAGACAGCATTCCCGGAGCGTTGGCAGGATGCATCAATCTGCACTTCATAGCTCCGTATACCTTCCCTTTCAGACATTTCTGCAATTGAATTTGGTTTTCCTCCGGTGCGTAGCCTTACAGGTTGGTCGTCGTCGTATATGTTGAAAAGAACAACGGCCATTATTCCTGAGTGCCGCTGACCAAAGGAAGTTCTCATATAACCGCGTGGCAAGCAGCATCTTGGCTACGTGACAGGTTATTATCGTTTTCGTCTTCCGTTGGAGTCGGTCTTAATGTGACGCGATTGTTCGGATTGATTTCAGGCCTTGGCATTTTTAATTGCTAGTTGCGTATCGGTTGTCTGACTTCAGGAGGGCTGTGTACCGGTGCTTCATGCAAATCCGTACCGGCAGCCTTGTCCAGCCATTCTGAAATCCTTGCGACCGATCGATTTTCCACTGAATCAATTATCGAATCGTCTTTATTGCTCATCTCCTTCAACAACTCGTGGCGTTTCCGAAAGTACTCACGTTTATTCGTTTCTTCTGCTTCTTGAAGTTTCCTCTCTTCATCCAAGATCTGTAGTTATAGCTGCAACTGCCTCCGTGTGGACTTTCTGGAACTTGTACCGAAATGCTGGCTCAGGTTATCTCTCAAGACTTGTGGCGAGAAAGACCAAGATGGCTTGGATGCAGCGACTCCGACATATGTTTTTTTGGTCCTCCCTTGAAAGCTGCAGTTGGTACAAACGAAATGGTCTTCGGTGGAACTGGATTGGATACCGACAGAATAGGCTGACCGACACTCGATGAAACTGTATAACATGATAGCATGACTCCTGATGTTCACTCCAGGTATAAACACGTACGGATTTGACAGGCTGCATGACATTAGCTAGTGGGGTGCCATGAAAGAATGGGGTGTATTTTGTCCAGTTGGTGGACAGGTACTCAGCGGTACCACACAGTGCACCTGTCTGGATGTAACGGTGATACGTGTTCTTACGGGCGGCACCGGTGAGGGACTAGGTTTCGTCGTTTTCTTGTCCTTGGCTTTCTGCTTTTTCTGACAGAACGAACAAAGCCAATCGTGATTCTCGACGTCTTGATTCATCCCGACGCAGGCGAAATGGTACCAGTCATTACACTTGTCGCACTGGACCATTCGTGTGTCATTCAGCCCACTGCATACCTTGCAGGCATCTAGAGTTGCTTCTCCATGCTAGGGTGGTTCCAAAAATCGTTTTTTTTTCGACTTTTTTCGAACATGACTTTTTATCAATAAATCATAGCTTTTGAAACACTAATTACTAATACCAGGTCATGCTAAAGTTGCTAAAGGCTACAGAGCCATCAGCGACCTGACCAAAGGTTGCTCGCCAGAGCACTCAGGGTACTTGTCACCGCCAGCTGCTAATTCAATACTGAATCATTGCCGCTCTGAACAGCTTCAAGGCTGTCGAACCAAATGAAGCATTTTGCGAAGGTGTACCGCTTGTACATCGTTCATATATCTTACTTACCTTCGATGTCTGTGATAGGAAAAGACTTGGCATGCAGTAAATTTACTCTGCGAGACGAAGTTATAAGACATCACCTTATATTTGCGTTATTGTCAATAGTTTAATGTTGAAAATCAATTGTTGTCAATATTGAAATCAGGGAGTAGAAATATTTCCAATCGATTGGGGAATTGAAAATGTTCGAAGAAACGACTGACATATTAATGCTCAAAACCTGACCGCTCTTCGTCAGGTAAAAGACGTGATACTCGCAATAGGTTTTTTTTTTAATTGTACCCCAGTATAGAAAACAAAGACGTAAAGGGTGTATTCGATAAAAATGGCACACAGAAAATCTTCTGTAACTTTTGAATCGTATGAGTAAAAAACCTAGAAATTTGAGTAGATCTTATCCATAGTGTATTATTTACATCTGCCAAGTTTCATAGTTATACATTCAGTAGTTCCAGTCATGTCGTCGAAACAAGAAATTGTCCGTGAGAAAATTTTGTGCACTCACAATCAAAATCCAGGGGCGTCCCACCGGTGGATTGCTAAAAGGCTTGGAATTGCACATACAACTGTGTCTCGTGTAATAAGAACCTTCAAGGAGCGTCTGAGTGTCAAAGGAAGGAAGGGAGTGGTCGTAAAAGTGGTCAATCGACAGTAAAATGGCCAGGAAAGTCGTACAACAATTCAAGAACCGTCCAAACATGTCAATTCGAGATGTCGCTAAAAAGTCTAAGGTGTCAGTCGGTTTTGTGCAGAAAACCATGAAGCGTTACATGTTTATAAAGTGTTACATGTTTACAAAGTGCAAAAAGCCCCAAACCGGAATGAAAAACAAAACATCACTGCGAAAACCCGCGCCCGGAAACTTTACACGAAGCTGCTCACCAAATCCGGTTGCATCGTGATGAATGACGAAACATACGTCAAGGCCGACTTCCGTCAACTTCCTGGGCAAGAATATTTCGTTGCCAAGTCGAAGTTCAATGTTCCGGAGGATGTTCGAAAGAAGAAACTATCGAAATTTGCAAAGAAGTTTCTAATCTGGCAGGCGATTTGCGGATGTGGTGAAATAAGTGCTCCCTTCATCACTTTCGGAACAATAAACGGTGCGATTTACACGGAATAGTGCCTTAGAAGCGTCTCTTGCCATTCATTAAGAAGCACAAAGGATCAGCTCTGTTTTGGCCTGATCTAGCATCCTGCCACTACGCTTGGAAACGTATTGGAGTGGTACCGAGCCAACGGAGTCAATTTTTGTGCCAAAGGATATGAACCTACCAAATTCACCGGAACTTCCTCCAATTGAAAAATTCTGGGCAATTATGAAAACGGATCTTCGCAAACATCCCAACACTATAAAAACAGAGCTAGAATTAAAAAAAAAATTTGGGTAAAAACAACAAAAACACTGGGAAAATCGATTGTACAAAATTTGATGGGTGGAGTGAAAAGGAAGGTGCGGGCATTCGGGATGGGAGACGAAATTGAATAAAACAAATCTCGAGTACTTTTTAAAATAGACGTATCTGATTTTGTAAACAAAGAGGGGAAGTAAGATTCAAACGTAAAATTCTTGAAACCCTTTGCACTTTCATGCAAAGTGCGGTCATCAACCCCCGGGGTCTCGTATTGGCCTTCTAACACAGGCCCTCACAGCAGACTCTGCTTGCTGGCCTTTATCTCCCTCTTTAGACTAGTGCTCCTCTACGCTCGATTTTCTCGGCGTTTGACCGCGCTCTCTGCGTCCTCCGTCTTGCGTTGAGGCATGTTCTTCGTAGGTCGGCAATCGACTCCGTCCACCAAAACACCGGCGATCTTCCATTCCCATTTAACTTTCCTCGGCATGGCCACATCGCACGCTCGTGTAAGTGTCATAACGAGTCGTTCGCCGCAAGGTTCCTGGGTTACGCGTGAGTTTTGTGCCCTCTCAAGCGCCTCTTTAAAAGTCTCTGCATCAAAGCAGGACGTCCTCCATCTGCGGGCGCATGGAGTGGATGCTTCTCCTTCCGCACGCTGCCTTGTATTGTGGACGAAACAAACGAATCCGTTAGTCGAGTAATTAGTACGAGACACTGAAGAGTCTGCACATTGTAGACGAAATCACGTATCTGTCGAAGATAAGCAAAGGTAGTTGAATTAAATGAGCTAATTTTTCTTCTAAATTATAACAACGAACCGCCAAGTGGCCATGGTGTAGCCATTATCGCAGCCAAGGACTGCTGGGAGTTACATCGATTATCTATTCCTCTCCGTTTCTATTGTAGGTACTCTTGGCACCCACGTTAGCTAAGTCCACACTGAGCCTAGCCAAGGCCTCCAGAAGAATCTGGCCCCTGGGGTAGGTAAAGTGGCTCCCCCACTCGAGTGCTCAAGCGTTGAAGTACCCCGCTATTACCAACGGGCTTAGGCCAGTTAGCTCAGTTGCCATACGATCGAGCATGTTAAAAAGCAGTACAATCGACAATCTTGACGGTGCGTAGCAGCTGCAGTAGAGCACTCCATTAACTTTTACAACCGCGAAGCCTTCGTTTGTGGTAGACATATCCTCCTGAACCAGGTACTTGCAGTTCGTCCATATTGTCACCGTATTGGACCTGTCCGCAACTCAGTTGCCGTTGCCGGATATGGGTCGGGAATTATGGCAATGTCCAATGCCGACTCGCGGGTTTTTTGTTGTCGGTTGTTGTGACCCTTGAGCGACGATGAATGCTGGAACAAAACGAACAGAAACTAATAAATCTAATCTAATCTTATAAAATCTAAGATAGTAAAACGCAGCCAGTAAAAGAAACCAACCTGGAAATAACTGGGTTAGATGACGGCCAGTTATTTTTCAATAAATATTGATGTGTGCAGTGAATATATCAAAGACGTCAAAGCGGCCAGGCCTACTGCATTGCATTAGGCACAAAAGATAATTCTGTAGATGAGTTGGATTTAAATGAGTAGATTTGAAACACAACGCATTTTGTGAATTTACAGGGGAGCAAAAGATGCGTAAACATACCATAAGCACCGAGGTAAACAATAAAATAAAATAAAATTGAAAAAATTTATTAAAGACCGAGTCATAATGAAAACAGTAATAAAGATCATAAAAAATGTAAAATCAATGAATATGCATTATCATATTAAAAACAATATAAAGTATAGTGAAGGGATATTATAATGTCAAATGATAATAACAACTACATGTCTGTAGCTTGTAGTCCTAAACCAATTGTAGAAGTACTTGCATACCCACTTTGAACCTAAATGTTTAGACAATTCACCATAGACACGAGAAGAAAACAAAATTATTTTATTAAACTTGGGAATTCCATAGATGATCCGAAATTTTATATTATAAAAAGAATAGTACACTTAAAACTTCGATGAGCTGCTCTACCTCCTTGCGTCGTGACAATCATTTTTAGTGGATCTAATGGTACTATTTAAAGTGACTTAAGTAGGTACAGCACGGCAGTTGATAATAATAGAATGTTTATCTGCAACCTAGCTGATCACCCTCTTAGCAAAAGACTTCAGCCGTTTAGCTACTGTAGTATTTACAACATTAATATCTAGAAAGATTAGTACTTTTATTCACAATGATAGTAAAAGAAAATAATATTTGGATGCACAAAATAAATCTGACATCCATTGGTTGATCACTGAAAACAAAAATCAGGTATGTATCAATATCTCGATAGTCCTGGTGAAGCTATAAAACAAAAGATAGATCATACCAATAATCACTAGAATGCCAACTAAAAGACATGGCATTTTTAAGAGAAGCAACTGATTATTCCACAAGACATGTCTTTAATACTCCTTCCCCTACTGAAAAAGAGTAATTCAAAGATAGCAACTTGAGTGATGGAAGGACTCACCTTGATGACTTTTGAATCAAATGGAACATCTTATCACAACCCCACAAAACAACTATTCAAATATAATAACACACTGCTTATAAGTGCATGCCTGTCCTCCATGAATACAGCAGTTGAAGGTCAGAAGTACAATCCCAATGCCAACGCTATGCTGAAATGCCGAAATACTAAGTTAGCCTTTAATTGGTCTCCATGGTGTATCAGTCAATCCTTTGTATGAAATAAATCAGTTCGAACTTATCTTCACTGGTGTTTTCCCGGCCCATTCTTTTCATCCTCATTTTTTCACTGGACACCCGTTACTCTAGCATGGAAATATCGGAAAACTTTTTTCAGTCAATGCTTGATGTTTGCAGCATACGGCTGAAAGCTGCTGTTCGAATAAATGCTGTGTGTGAAGATGTGAGTGTGAAGTAATCTACTATGTATGTTTTTTTTCAATTCCCATGTACATTTTCAATCACACATCACAAGAAATCCATCTTATGAATCTTGCTGAAAAAAAAGAGTCACAAACGTCAGTTGTGCGATCACATTAACCTTAGTCCATCAAGATATTCCCCACCAAAGTGTTCGGACAACACCTGAGAAACAGATCTGCCTGTCCAGATCATCTTAGTTACTCTTATTTCTGAGTTATTTTTCCACTGACGGCAACGGTGACGGCGATCGACGTGAATTGCGTTGGCGGAAAAGTGTGAACACGACAAACACACTTCACAATATAAGCCAACAACAGCAAACTTGCTCGAAGATCGCCGGAAAGCTCATGTTGAATGGCTGGTCGGTGGATGATGTTGCTTGAGGCGACTCATTCAAATTCGAGGTGGCTGTGCGCTACCAAATAGGCCCGGAGGACGGCGGGGCGTAGCGGTGATCTGTGTGACTGATATTCGCTGGATGATCTGTTTGTTATTATTTGTTTTCTCGCGGGCGTGCGTTTGAATGTGATCGCGTGAGCGGTGAGAATAAGTTGTGAATACCAAATCAATGGCAGTGCCGTCCGGATGATTTGGAACCGATGAGGGTTTTCATCAATGTGTTACTAGGATGTAATACTCTGATGATTGTGATCGTGTATTTTGTTTAAATGTTTCAGTTTAAAATTAAATTGTAATTAGTTTGATAGTAACTTTTTCAGGACAACTACAGTGATTGAAGTGGCCAAACACTTTGAAACCGGAGTATGTTTGCTCGTGGGGGAGCAGACAGCTTAACATCGAAAAATTAAATCAAATTATCATAATTTGCTGGGTAATGGGTGTTTTATCTCGAAATCCGAGGAGTACGTGGCTGCTTAGGTTTGTTTGTGGGTTTGTTTTATGGCATTTCGTTGAAAAATGACTATATTTGCCACCTTCAATCCCGTGAGAGCGAATTGACAGTTTTTTCGTTTTATTTTTGTGTGTGTTTTCGGGTGGGTTTTATTTTTCTCATGGCAGCGATAAACGCATTTAACGATATATTTGTCTTGCGTTATTTGCTATGTAAAAAAGCTGTTTTTTAAAGCCTAAACGGTGTTCAATAAGTTACAATACACTTTCAAAACATGTATGTATGTATGTATGTAAGGTAGCCACCATCCCTTCTACGACCTTGTCATGTATGCAGCTCCACTTAATAGCAAGATCAAATTGAGTTACCGGGTTGCATTCACAGTAACGCTGTATGAAGGGCCAAAAACGATGGGGCGGACCCGTAAGCAGAGACACTTACGCGAAACCCGCGGGAAAATAAGATTCTCCTTCCAACGATACGATCCAACAAATCGAATAACCCAATTCGCAATACTCATTAAGCTTTCTACGGGATGGCTTGTTAAGAAGGGCGCGTCACTCTCACTGAAACTGTTGGAGTAGAATTCACAGCATCACAATCAAATCGGTAGGATAAGAAAATGATACTGTTTATTCCCTCCTAGACGCCGGTTGTCATACCACTCCATTGTCCAATTCCAGCTTGAATGATACCCTGATGCTCTCTCCCTGCCCAATATATATTCAATGTCATGTAATAATATATAAAATATAGTTAATAATAAACTGATAAAAAATATAGTGAATGATTATTATAATGATATTTAATATAGTAAGTAAATGTAAGAATGATAGTAGCAATTCCATTTGTAAACCTGAAAGTTAAGACAATATAGTAGCTATGAGAAAAAAAAATTGATTCAAACATATTTTACAATACTTGGAATATCCATGGATGATCTGAAATTATATAGCATATGAGGAATAGTAAACAAAAAATTTCGAAGTGCTGTTCCGTTTCCTTGAATCACAAAAAAAAATTGTAGTTAGTCTAACAGGTACAATAGCAATTTTTATCAAATGAATTTAAATGCAATAATATCATATCATTTATTATCATAACATTAAATAAAAATCTGACGTTATAATGTTAAATAAAAATACGAGCAAGCCAGTAAACTATAGTAGAATATAAATCCGTAACTTAGCTGGTCATCGAAAGACTTCCGCTGTTGCAGCTTCGATAAAATTAATATCTATTAAGAATTTGTTTTCACAGTTATAGTCAAATAACATAATAAGCGTAAGTATAATATATATCTGTTATCCACTGGTTTGTAACTGAAAAAAAGATTAGATATATGTTTTAATATCCTAATAGTCTTGGTGATAATACCAATTTTAATTGTATTCACATATCTCCAGATTGTGATCCTGCTGCAATTGTAGACGGGCCTGCTCATGCACTACTAACCTTAGATAAATTATCATAACCACCGAAAAAAAAAACAAAATATATTAAAAATTATTTAAAAATACTTAGGATTTCCTTGGATAACCTGAAATTACAAAGAATAGTATATCTAAAATATCGATGTGCTGCTGCTGAACATGTGCTGCTGCTGAAAAAATACTTGATGTGATATAACCACAATGGAACTGACTCTTAGCTTCGGGTCCTGGGATCCCTACTGAGCCCTTGCGGCACGTCAAGCCGGCCAGTTCAGCGCAAGGGAGTTACAATACACTTTCAAAACATGTTCAGAAAATGAAAATACCATAAATCTAGGGTTTTTTTTCATTAGGGCGAATCTACAATTGAGAGATTCTCTCTGGGCTCGCTCTCTTTCATTCATAAATCAATCACCTTTACGTTTTTTATTCTACTATTTGTAGAGTATGCTAGCCAGCACTGTTGTGTTTCGATCTGTACTAAAGAATTCCTCGAAAGTTTTATAATGGCGCTGTAATGAATGAAAGAGAGCGAGCCCGGAGAGAATCTCTCAATTGTAGATTCGCCCTAATGAAAAAAAAAACCCTAGAAATATTTTATTCTGAGAACATTTTTTTGAAATTACTGTTTATAATGAACGATTACAGCATATCTCTTAGGCACTTTGATTGTTGTTTTTGTATTCCCATAATGCGCGGAGTAACGATCTATTATGAAATTTGTCAGAAGCAGATAACTTCCCATCTACATTCGAGGCCATCGTGTTTCGACTTCCAGCAACTTAGCGAGTGAGTTTGAATTTAAAAATAATAAAATGTCCACCTTAAATTTCGAGAAAATTTCCTTCGCGAGTGTACATATTGATACCACAAATAATGGCAATGGAACCAACGATGTGTGGTGTTCTAAAATATGTCAAAAATGGTTTTACTCATCATCTCCTTCCTGACAAAGTGTTTTGCAACGCATGTGCAATCGCAGCAAAACAAAAGGCTGGGTTTAATTTGCAGGAAGACAGGGCAAATAAGTTTTACTAATAATGAAATTGATGATTTTTTCTTAGAATTTCTTAGGTAAACAAGGTAACGTGAGGGTGGATGCCTATGTATACTTTTTTCTTAGTCAATATTCCAATTGTCTTGAAATTAAAAATGGTTTGTTCTCATGTAATTTGAAAGGAGTGAGATTAACGGAATTTCAACACGAAAAATAAAAATATCCGGCCACATTTAACATGCACTGTGATTAAAATCCAGCAAAAAAAAATTCCGAGGTTTGGACTACCATTAATTGAGAAATAAACTAAAATTGTAGTGAATACTGGCGAATAAAACACAACTATCGATCTATGCTTAAGTAATGTATTCAATATGCTAGGGCAAAGGTTATCTTCAAACTTTCATATTTTCTTCATGCTTAGAGGATCGGAAAACATGCAGAATAGTATTTCATAAATTTGTCAAAAATAATAGGAAATGTAATGTGCCGTCCAGACTACGAGCTATATCACTTCATATAAAGTAGCTTGATATCAATGTTCGTATATCTAGTTTTCACTGGAAATAATGCATCTGACGTCTCATATCAAGATTCGTTATATCAAGTAATATAGCTCGTAGTCTGAACGGGGTCTAAAACAAATAGAGTTTATTTCCACAACTTGATAGCATTCTGTCAGGCGTGAGATAGTTCAAAAACCATCTATAACGATCAGTGTTAAGTGATTGGACATACCAGATTGTTGCATTGAATAGTTAAGACTGTATTAATAAGAGGTGTTTATTGAATTTAATATATCTCGACACTAATATCACCGAAAGTCCTTATTGGCAAAACATTTGCCAAATAAAAATATCGTCGGGAAAACATTGTTTTTATTTGTACGTGACATATCTTGAATCAAATAACTTGGCTGACCACTGAATTAACCGGTAAATCAGTCAACAGTGAATTTATTTTTATACGTGATTGTTGTAATGTAGTACAAATATTGATAGGTCTATTTTACTGATCTTAATTTGAACTTTTCCATAATTGATTTAATTTTTGACCTTTAAGCTCCTCCTAAATATTTAATTTTAAAGCAATCTGGATTTTTTAAATATATAATTTTTAAGTTCTTAAATTTCTTAATTTCGATTCTTAAATTTTTTGCTTATTTTATTTTCAGATTTTAATTTTGATATAGATTTATATATAAATGCGACATCGGCGGGTTTTCTTCAACACTGAAAAAATCTTTCACTTAGCTACTAATGGAAACACAAGTTGATATTTTCCAATACTTATATAAGTGACTTTTACATGATAATCACGTAGAAAAATAAATTTTACTTGACTAATCATATACATTTCACTGGACACATAAGATCCACTGGGTTTTGCGAAGCATTTTCCACTTTCTGAATCACATGAAAGTTTAGTGAATTTCTAGTGGATATTTTCCAATGATTATATGAAATTTATTTTGGATGTACTATTGTCAGGAGGGTTTTCTAAAATCAACTGCTCCAAAAGAATCACAGAGTGTAAATAGAAGAATGTTGTGGACAATTTTTTTCTCTCAATCTCAAGAATTTTTTGTTCTCAGATTTCTTAACTTTTAAATTTTTTTTCAAATTCTAAGTTTTTTTACAGATTTGTAGATACCTTGATTTTTGAATTTTTGGAAATTATTATTTTTTGAATCTTAAGATTCTTGAATTTTTAGATACAAAGATTTTAAGATTTTTGTAGGATCGCAGCAAGCCGTGCTTTGAAATTGACGTGTTTTGTTTTTGCTGCGTCGATTTCGCGAAAAAAAAATCAAACAATAATTCGTAATTTAACTTTAACTAACAGTGAAATCATAAAATATCCGCGTGCTTTGGGAAACCTGCAGTGAATATAATCGATTCCCACCCGAAATGTGTGAGTGTCGGTAGTATATCCACATTTTGTGGTTTTTTGTGCTGCGCCCCGCACACGGAAGAGGAGTTACATCAGCTTAGTTTTGCTTATTAGTGGTAGTATTGAGACATCCGGACATACATTATTATGTTTGAGCGTTTATCCGCTTTGTCGCGAGTGAATCGATGATTATTAGCAAATTTGAAGTTCGATATAGAGTTACCTCGTAGCGATCATTTGATTATTGGCAGAGTGTGGAGTGCAAAAAAAAAAGAAGACCAGTGCGTGTAGAAAACGGCCATTTGCTTATCAGAAGCAGCAAACGAAGACAATGCGCATGTGTGCCACATTTCAGATGCGTTCACCATGAGGTGTACAGAGTTTTCTTATGCAGGTTACATATACAACGGGCGGTTTGGCCACGTTAATTTTTGCGCTTATTTTGTCGGGAGTGCATGAAATTAATTACGAGGCAACGTCGAGAATTTTTATGTTTATAAATGAACAAGAGAGTGTAACGAAGGAAGCGGCAATTGGTGAGATGTATCTGACTAGAACTATATAACGTCAACCTTATTTTTAAATAATACCAAATACAGGCCTGGTTTGGAAATTGAAGATTTCCAAATCTGGAAGTGTGTTGCAGTGCCCTTATCCAAATGATATCGGTAATGTTTACATGCGGGGCTTATTGTATGTGAAAGTAACCTCGGAATGGGCGTGACTCTCCAGACATTCTGAAATGGGTTGCTGGATCTGCAGTAGAGCTATCACTTTCTAGCTCTCGGATTAAAGCTGCTTCCTATAGTAACTTGAGGGATTGTTGTAAACAGATTTCTTCCACAATACCATTGCCGGCCAATCAGTGTTAGATTGCACACTCACACTCACACACACACACACACACACACACACACACACACACACACACACACACACACACACACACACACACACACACACACACACACACACACACACACACACACACACACACACAAAGATTTTAAGATTTTTGTTTGTAGTTGTTACATTTTTATATTTTAAAATTTTTAGATTTTTAGATTTTTAGATTTTAAGATTTTTGGATTTTCAGATTCTTTGATTATAAGATTTTCAGATTGTTTTAGTGTTTAAGATTTTTAGATCTTCAAATTTTAAAATTTTTAGATTCTTAACATTTTTTGATTTCTAAATTTGTGAATTTTTGAATTTTTAGATTTTTAGATATTTAGATTTTAAGATTATGAGATTTTGAGATTTTGAGATTTTAAGATTTTGAGATTAGAAATTAAATTTTATTTTTTTAATGAATACATTTGATATTTTGATAATTCAATTTTCAAAATATTTAGAACCATTGAATGATTGCAATTTTATTGCAGTTGAAAGATGTTTCGCTAGCTCCATACATTGCGCATTTTATATGACAAGAGTGTTCTATTCTGCGGTACATTAAAAATCAGGGTACAAAATTAATAAATAGTCTAATCAGAACCTTAAAATCAACTTGTCGGCTGTAATATGTCTTCAGTTGAATATTATTTATTGAATACATCACCATTCGTTAATTTATTATGAAAAGATTCCCCGTGAAATCGAATTCGATTTCTGCCAGCGCTGAAAACTTGACTCACCATTTTCGTAAAGATCTTAACTAAACTTTTATTTGTGCACGACAATTACAAAATGTACAGATTCTCTTGGCAATTAAACTCTGAACGCTGAAAAATAGTATTGGTTAAGTTTAGCAATAAAGACATAAGCCGAATTTCCCTTCGGCTTGTTATGACCAAATTCTATAATGTTAAGTTTCATATCTTTGTACACACACATACACACGTCAATTCATCGACCTGAGTCATATAATACTACGGATATCTGGGCCTGCTATCAAAATATAAGACTTGGAGTGATCCTATTATTATTCCTTAAAAACTCGCACTACTACAAGTGAGTGGTGCAAATACTGTTTCCAACCTATATGAGTTAATGGATTCTCCCAAATTCCGTCTACAATGCGCATACTTCTTCAGTGTCATGTACTAATACTCGAGTAATATTCTACTATTAGTACACGGCAATGAGGAAGTCTGCACATTGGAGGCGGAATACGCGTACCTGTGATGATAGGCAATAAAGGTAGTTGGAATTAAATGGAAATTATTAATCTTTCCTCTCATTTTCTCGTGACAGGTATTCCACTAAAAAGCTCACACTAATCAGGATTGGTCCAAATGGCTTTAGCTTTGACATCATGTAGGACCAAGCAAAAAAGTAAATGGATTTAAATATGAAGAGCCACATTTTTGTCCAGGAAAAACGTCAAATTGTCCCGACACCAGGCTTGAACGGAAGATGCACAGTCCTGCTGGAACACATAGTAGTCATCTCATTAGAGTTGTTGAAGACTAACAGTTTTCTCCAAAACCTATATTTTGTAGTAAAGCCCCTTAGATTTTTACGTTTTTTCTCGATGAATACCAAGGAAAGTTCATTTTAATTTTGCGCATTGCTAGGTTGCTCCAGCACAAACAGGATTTCGTCCGAAAAAATCAAACCGTGACCAGCGTACCGAGAGACACTATCAAACCTCTTTTATGGCATTAGCTTCCGAGGCGCCATGGACTTTACGCTTTTGGTAAGCTTTGCATCTAAGGTCCTTGCTGATAATAGTGGTTCCTGTAAAAACATCGATATCAGCCAGTTTTCGTATTTAACGGTTCTGTTAGGGCCGGATCCACTCCATCACGGTCTTGATGATTTGTTGCGTCCTTGCCCTTCCAGGATCGAAAAAGGGTCCTGCTAACTCTTTCTGGCTCGTGTACACAAAGTTCAACTTAACTGCAAGAGCTTTCAGATGTCGGAATAAATCGCCCGGTAGGTCTGCGTTCAAAAAAAAAATTCACGGATTTCTTAATATCGATCCATTGCTCGTAATCATTTTAAAAAAACAACTGACAGAAAGCGCACACCCGTTAGTGTACATAGAAAAAAAAAATATTAATTTTTACACATGTGTGAAATTTTCCCTCGTTTGATTGCAAGTCAAAGCAAGCGTAAACAACGTTATTGTCTGCAATCTTTCATACAGCATACAACATTATTTGCAATCTTCCATACAACAGAGCTGATTCCAGTGCTATCTGGCTTAATTTTACATCCCATTAATTTATGCCAAATCTAGCAATCCCTTTATATGCATAAGATAAAGCAGAAAATTAAATGTTTCTTTTTATCTATGTAAACATAGAGCTAAAGTTGATGATGCAATACCCCCATCTATTGCAGCAAGGTAACTTTCCATAGCAGTAGAATAATCTGAAAAACGATTTGATCAGGATTCTATTGTTGTTTTTGACCATCAAGTTTCTGGATGAAGGGCAAAAAACGTTTGGGCGGGCCCGTAATCAGAGACACTTACGCGAAATCCACGAATTTAAGGAATTGAATCTCCTTCCAAAAGCAAGTTCATCGATAGATTTCATCGATTTAAACATAAATCCACCCAACTGCCCGCAGTTCCGGTCCATCGAAAGATTTTGGGCAATAATGAAGCGGAAGCTCAAGAACAGTGGAAAAACGGCTCGGGACGCGACTCAGATGACCAAAATGTGGAACAAATGTGCCAAGGAAGTTGACTTTGAAGGTAGCACACGTTTGATGGGAGGAATAAAGAACAAAGCATTTTTTCATTAAAAACGAAGAGAAATTATTTGAATTGATTTTTTCCTTAAATTACAGTAAATTACCTTTGTTTTGATGTATTCAACTTATTTTTACGTCAGTTCGTTACCGAGATACGGATGATTTTATTATTCCGGATTCAAAATGGTCATAGCTTTGAAGGAAAAATATCATATGGAGCAATAAAATGAAGAGTCTATACTACCTGGAATCACATTTGTTGTAACCTTGAAACAGATTAAATTTCATTAAATATGTTTTTACGAAAAAAACAGCTCCCGAGCACCAGACGATGACTGTAAAATGATAATGGCTCATAAACTCAAAATCATGTATGTGTCCATTTAAGTATTATAATACCATTTATACCAAAGTTAAAAATATTACTCAAAAAGTTTTGATTTTGAGTGTATTAGATGGGACATTTACACCATATCAAAATATTCATTCATAACACAGCTATTAAATTTAATGTTAGATTGAGATGTCTACCCACCACAGGAGTTTGATTATCTTGCAATGATACGATGGGATCTGCTTCTGTTGGCAGTCACACCTCGGTGAAACCCAAGCAAGAGAATGTAATTTTGCTTGATCGTTCAAAAACAAAATCACTCTGTCTCTATGATTCAGCTTAGGCAAAGAACTTCAGTTCACGTATTTGAATAATAAAGCGTGAGTCGATAATTATTGCAACTCATTAGATTGATCGGTAAACGGACTATAGTTATCGAAATGAAACCAAATTTGTACAGAAGTTCAGTATACGTATTTAATTCAGCTTACATATTCCGGTTCAATCTAAGAACAAGTTTGAGTAAAATCCTTGTCATTTTCAACTGATTTCAATTGATGCATGTACGTTTTTTTACCCTTCTTACATTAATAGAAGAGTATTAAGATCGCTTGAAAACTCGACTTTTTATCCGAGGCCCACAGGGCCGAGTGTCATATACCATTCGACTCAGCTCGACGAACTGAGCACATGTTTGTGTGTATGTATGTATGTGTGTATGTATGGGTGTGTATGTGTGTGTGTGTGTGTGTGTGTGTGTGTGTGTGTGTGTGTGTGTGTGTGTGTGTGTGTGTGTGTGTGTGTGTGTGTGTGTGTGTGTGTGTGTGTGTGTGTGCGTTACAAATAATGTCACATCGGTTTCTCAGCCATTTGTGAACCGATTTCAATTCTGTTGACGGCTAATTGAAGCTACAACATTCCTATAGAACTATATTGATTTTTTTCTTCATTCGAATATCTCCTTACAAAGATATGAACGAAACAGTACTTGACGGCCTATTATAATAGTAATCAAACAGTTTAGTCTCCGATTACGTACTGAGCTATTTGTGTACCGATTTTAGTTTTGTTGGTGCCAAATTGAAGCCAAGAGGAAATCTCCAAATAACTGGTCAAAATTATGATTGGATAATCCTTCATGGAGATATGACCAAAACAATACCTGAGAGCACATAATTGTGAGATGAAAATATACCCGTTGCAGTGCAAAACCAAACAAGACCAATCACACCAATCGATGCCACTTGCATTCTCTTGTGTCGCATCTGGTGCGTTGTATAGCACATACAGCGGACTAGCCAAACTATGAGACTCTATAGAATTAGAGCAGCATCGATTGGCTCGAGTGGTCTGGTTTTGAACTGCAACGCGTATATTGAAAAATGTTCCATTTACTATAACTACATAATTTTCAACGAACATGCACTTATTAAGCATCTTGAATCCATATCAATAATCAAAATTGACGTTTAGAATTGTCTTATAATTTATTCTATGGACTGATTATTTGAAATTTCTAATATTTATGTAATTTTCCCTTTTATATAATTAACATAAACAGGTCGTTAAAGACTATTTATGGCTATTTTTTAATCACATCGATGAACACTACGTTCAGGATTGACAAATAGTTCATTCTATGACATATAGAATATTCCTGGATCTTCCTGGAATTTCTGATGAAAATATGTATCCAGTACAATATTGGCCACATTTGAGTTCGTAATTCCAGTGAAGTGTAAGAAAGGTTCAGTCTCAACATCGGTGGATTAATGCGGGTTTTTCATTTTTTTTGTACACTTTGTCATCATTTTCGATCAGACAGAGCTCAGGACAGTATGGTGAGTGTATATCACGAGTTCGTGTAATAAAACCTGTTGAAATTGTCCACATACCATTTCTACACGGTTTTAATGGGTATGTTGCTGCCAGAAAACAACATTTTCAATCGTGATGTCTTAAAAATATAAACAACCTTTTTTGGAGGCACTCAGTTTTGTAAATTTCACCGTTTATGGTGTCTTTGATCACGAATGGTGCACTCCGTTTACCGTTTACATATGGCCTGCGGAATCTCAATTCGTCGAACACTCTTTTGTAGGACAACTGGCATTATAAGCATGATTTATTATAGTTATTAAGTAGTTAGCACTGTTTTTTAACTTTGAATTTGTATCTTAGTTATTAGAAATGCGTTTATCTTGGCTGTTCACATTAGAGCTAAATAGTTCCTTATTTTTCTTTCAAGTATCTCTGTAGAATTCCTGCAGCATATCACTATTCTTGGAATTGAAAGAAAAATTTGTTTATAATTCCGGGAAAAGAAATGTCTGAAACGTTAATTTACTGTTGTATATATATTAACACTCAGAGTATAAGTAATATTCAATAATTAAAAAAAAGTCGTGGAGTTTTCCTTATGTTGTACACCGTGTCTATTCTCATACACTTTTTCCTTGCATTAGTATCGTGCAACTACTCAACATGCATCACGTATGTGTTGGTGTAGTTTTGCACTCTGTTTATACAAATGCTTTTAGGTTATATCCGATTGTTTTCATTCGGTGTTTATCTTCTACCAGCGATCAAGGAGTAAAAATTTAAAAACCTCGGAGCAAAGCGGGATTTTGTGTACAGAACCATCCGAAAGTACCGTGACACCTGCTCGTTGGATGGCCGGAAGAGATCTGGTCAGCCCGTACGGTGCGGATCAAAAAAAGGCCCGAGCGTTGGCGGTGGTCAGGAACGGATTAGACGAAAATCACAGCGCTCTGTAAGTAAAATGGCCGCAGATCGGAAATTATTTGAGATTGTCAATGCACAAAATACTGCAAAATGACCTCGATTCCAAGTGTTCAAGCAACGTGCGGTTCACGTGAAGTCTGGAACCTTCCAAGCAGAAACGACCTGAAAGAGCAAGCTCGTTTACCGCGGCACAGTGGGGAAGAATTTATCTTTTCCGACGAACAATTATTCGTCTTGCAACAATCCCACAATGTCCAGAACGATAGATTGAGGGACTCTGTCTTCGAAAACTGTTCCAGAGAGATAGGGAATATTCCACGACTCCAGGCGCTGCGTCGCGATGGTTTGGGGAGCACCTGCAAGCGAGGCAAATTACTAATTGAAATTCATTGAAAATGGCGTTAAAGGAAAGCCATATTATAAACGGAAGTTTTGGAGAAAGCTGTCAAGCTGTATGTAGCAAGGAGGTGTTTGGAGATGACTGGCCATGTGTCGCAGCAGTGACGGAGCGCCATCGCATACCGCAAATCATGTTTAGAGCTGGTGCCAAGAAAATTTGACCGACTTTTTGGACCAGATCTGAATCCCTTGGATCATTTCGTATGGTCATACATGCTGGCGAAGGTAAATGACCACATGGCATCTCATTCAAACCCGTAATCAAACGAATTCGGGACGAAATGCCGATGGAAGTTGTGACAGTTTCGAAAAAAGAAAATTATCTATATAATAAAAATGAGTTGGGGTTTCCTTTGTCACGATTTAACGATTGGTATGCAGAGATTTTTGGGGCCGAAGAATAATCTTATGATGCTTTGAGACCCTCCTTTACTGGAAAGGGGGGTTCTACACAAATGAAATACATATTTTCTACACAACTCGAGAACTAATCAAGCCAAAGAAACCAAATTTAGCATGTGTGAGTTTTTGAAGGTGAATAAGGTTTTTATGGTAGCTTGAACCTCTCCGTCATAAAAGAGGGGGCTCCCATACAAATAAAAACACAATATTCTGCATAACTCGGGAACCAATCAAGCAAACGGAACGAAATTTAGCATGTGGTGGTTTTTAATACAAAAAATGTTTCACTGTTATTTGAGACCTCTCCTTTCTGAAAAGGGGGGACCTATTCAAATGAAACCAAATCCTTGCATAACTCGAGAACCACAAGAGAAATGGAACCAAATTGCATGTGGAAGTTTTCTTGAAGGAGGGAAATGTTTCTAAGGAGGATTTGAGACTCTTTCCGCCATATGACGAGGAAGAGGGGAGGGGTGTTTTCAATCAAATGGAGCCCAAATTTCTGCATGTAATCTCGAGAAATAACAAGCAAATGGAACCAAATTTGGAATGGACGAGTTTTTTAAGGCATGAAATGTTTTTACAGGCCTGAAAGCCCCTCCTCCTCTAAAGGGGCTCTCATACAAATGAAACAAATTTCAACCAAACATGAGAACTATACCTACTGCTTGCAAATTTGTATTCAGTGGTTTTGTCCAAAGCATCTTATGATAGTTCGAGAGCCCTCCCGCTTCTAGAAAGGGTGGGATCCCATGCAAATGAAAAACAAAATTGTGTTTTAGAAGGCAAGAAATGTTTTTGTGGTACTTAAGACCTCTCACTCTGAAAAGGAGTGGGCTACCATACATACGAAACACAATAAACCAAACATAAGAACTACTCTACCACTTGAAAATTTGTATGCAGGGGTTTTTTGGGTCCGGAAAAGGATTCAGCTAGTTCGACACCCTCCTGCCTTTAGAAAGGGGAGGCCCCATGCAAATGAAAACTATTTTCTGCATAACTCAAGAACTAATCAAACAAATGGAACCAAATATGGCATGTGGAGGTTTTGTAGGCAAACAATTTTTCTACGGTGGTTTGAGACCCTGCTATCAAGAAACCACATTTAAGGCATGTTTCTATGATGGTTTCAGATTCCTCTTCACCCTGAAAGGGGGGGGGGTTCCATACAAATGAAATACAAGCCATTCTGTAAGCAACTCGAAACCAATCAAGCAAATTGAACCAAATCTGGCATGTGGAGGTTTTTTGTAGATGAATACTGCTTCAATGCTAATTTGAGACTTCCCTTTTCTGAAGGGGGGCGGGGCTCCCATACAAATGAAACACAAATTTATGCATAACTTCCGAGAACTAATCAAGAAAATGGAAAAAAATTTGGCAAATGGAGGTTTTTGAAGGAGAGAAATGTTTCTATGATGATTTAAGACCCTCCGCCTTCTAAAAGCGGAGAGAGGGGATCTCTCATATAAATGAAACACAAATTCTCGCATAACTCGAGAACTAATCTAGCAAATGGAACCAAATTTTGCAGATGGAGGTTTTTGAAGGAGAGAAATGTTTTTATGGTCAGCTTGAGACTCTTCCGCCTTCTGAAGAGGGGTGGAGTGGGTCTCTCAAACAAATGAAACACAAATTTCTGCATAACTCGAGAACTAATAAAGCAAAATGGAATCAAATTTGGCATGTGGATTTTTTTTGAAGGTCAGACATATTTCTATGGTGGTTTGAGACCCTTTGCCCTCTGAAAGGGGGGGGGGGGTTTCATACAAATGTTCTGCAATTTTCTGCATAACTCAGAACTATTCATGAAATGAACCACATTTGGCATGTGGGGTTATTGGAAACAGGATTTTTATTTATATTAAAATGGATTTCGTCTGACTGTCTTATATGACCATCTGGAGAAAATATGTATGCAGGTATTTTTGGGGCTGGGAAGTGCTCCAAGCATTATTTGAGACTGCTTCCCCTTCTGGCTCGCATACAAACGAAACACAAATTTCTGCATAACTTGAGAACTGATGAAGCAAATGGAACCAAAATTAAAGTGGAGTTTTTTGAATGCAAGAAATGTTTCTATGGTGAATTCTAAACACAAATTTCAACTCAATATCCCGAGAATTACTCAGGTAACTAATCCACAAACTGTGTATTATCTGCGTAAGTATCGTTCTGATAGAAGTTTGAACCCTTATTACTTCCAAAAAACTCTTTAAAAAAGCGTCAGTTCTATGTAATGTTCATTCATTTAGTTGCAGGTGTAAAGAATCGCCTGCACCGACCGCTAGTATAGAATAATAAATTGAAAAGCAATCAACAAATGAACTAAGGCACAGTACAATTGATTATTCATTGTATGAATGAAATTCTTATATTTTTGGGTTGTTTAAGTATAGCCAAAACTTAAAACAAAACGCGCATGTAATGAAATAATTAGAAGAATCGTCTGAATTTGTTCGGCAAAAGTTACGATCAATTGAAAGATATTGATAAATCAGGTGCATTCCGGACAAAAAAAAACCATATGCAAAAAAATCTGGACCAGAGCTATGTATGTAACGGGATGATTACATCTTAAGGTGGCGTTTTGTATACTCTGAAGAACATGTAAAGGGCGAACACGAAATTATTACGACACATTCAACAGGGCATAACTTTTTTACCATTGTGTAAAAATCAAGCAAATTTTGCACACTTTCTCGTTGATGTGTATTGTTTACATGCTTGTCAAACTCGAAGTCGTGTTTTTCGATTCAACGAAAATGGAGTGAAACCAACGCGAGTCGAGAGAACAAATTCTTTCCAAACACCTGGAATTTCCTGACCTGTCGCACCGGCAGTTGGGAAAAATCGTTGAACATTCACTATTCAACCGTCTCCAGAGTGTTGAAGCGGTTCCAGGAACGGTTGACGTTGGACCACGGCAAAGGAGCTGGAAGAAAACCGGATCCGGAGAACAAAAAAGACGGAGGAAAGGTGAAGCGGATGATTAAAGCAAATCCCAACGTCTCAAGCCGTGATTTGGCTAAAAGATCGGCATGTCAGCAGAGCTACGTCCAGAATGCAAAGAAGAGGCTGGACTACATGCATACAAGGTACAGAACTTCCCAAACCGCGATGAGGCAGCAACAATCGACGGCTAAAACTCGGGCACGGAAGCTCTACGAGAAGATGCTGACAAAATGTGGCTGCTGTGTGATGGACGACGAAACGTATGTAAAAGCCGATTTTAAGCAAATTCCGGGGTTACGGGTTTTTCACTGCCGGTAAGAGCAAGTTCTATATGGACGAGCAAATTTGAGAAGAAATTCCTGATCTGGCAAGTCGTCTGCGGACTGAGGGAACGAGCCTTTCGTGACAAAAGGCACAGTAATTGGCGAGATCTACAAATCTGAGTGCCTCGAGAAGCGCCTTTTGCCGTTCTTGTAGCAGTTAAGCAATAAAAGTTATTTAGATTAAATATTGTTAATATATATAATTTTAATAATAATTTCGTAAACATAAGTCCCAAATAATCCAAAAGTGTATTAAATGACTAATTAAAACAAAGCATTCAAAAAGCAATATAAGTGGGGCGCCATTTTCTTGGTTTGCCAGCGGCGCCACCAACTCTTACTACGTCTCTGCCTCCCAGTTATGCAAAGTTTAAATCTTCTTAAAGAATAGTTCATACCGATTTGAGGTTGATTTTCAATGATTTTACCATTTTTCGGCTAGACCATCTAGAATTTCGATTAACTCCTTGACGAAGTATACTTCGGCTCTGAAGGATCCTCGAAGTTCTTTTTCAGCATCTTCCTGGACGATCCTCCAAATTTCCAAGCTCATTGTATCACGTTATAGCATCTCGGACTGTTTGCATTAGCATTTTCGATGTCCTAGCGATACATACAAGAGGGTTTCCTTGCTTGTACAGCTCAATAACTGCACTTCGTAATGGAAGTGGCTTCATTGTGACACTAAGCGTGAACGAATTCAAATGAAACTTTTTGCTTTTGTTTTTAATGAACCAAGGTAAAATACGCCATAGGTGTGCTAATTTCAGCATCTATCAAATCCGAATGATACACTGAGAGAAAAATACGGATAATATTCCCTCACCCTGTAGTTATATTCTCAAAATTCAATTAAAATAATGATGAGTCTAGTTAGGGGAATCTGACCTAAAATTAGGAAGCCACATTGATCCTAATAGATTTTTTTTTAAATTTGTTAATCAGAATATGTTATAAAATAAAAAAAATCTTCACACTAAATGTAATTGATGCTGAATAAGAGATGGATTGTAATGAATCTATTAAAGTGGATTTTTTTTTTAATAAAACAATCAATAGCAAACCACTGTCACATTTCACCAAATTACAAAACCGTCTCCCGTGCTGCTATCACGCTGCTATATTTGAGCACCCGGTGGTTCCCGAGAGCCTCACTGCTATTTTGATAGCGCGTTTAAAATAGGTTTAGTAGCGGACCGGTGCGGTTGCTCTTAGCTTAATCGAATAATTAATGGTGTATTGATAATAAAAGGTTGATTTTCTCCTTTTCGTTGATTTTTTTTACGTTTGAATCTTAATTTTTTATGGAACGGATTATGATTCCTGAAAGTTGACATGACAGGAACTTTTATAATCAGAAATCATGTGCTTTACCTACCATTCAAAGCTGATGAACGCCGTCAGACGATCGCTGTCGGCGAACTCGTGCCTCCGCCGAATTGATCAGTTTCTCCCTGTTTGCTGTATCCGCCTTCTGTGTAAATGTTTGAAAACAACCCAACCATTCGGTTCGGAAAGAAAGCAAACAAAGCAATGTTTTTATTTCATTACAATTTTTGGTCCACTTGCTGTCCACCTCCTCTGCCAGACTAGACCGTTCAAACATCGTCGGAGGGGAAGTCAAACAAATCTCTTGAAATTGCTCCTACTCAGAAGCAGCAGCAACCGTTTGACATGTTAAATGCTTTCTACCGATCCACTGGCTGCTCACTGGCACCCACCCGACTCGATCTCTTCATATTTGGAAGTCTATTTATCTTAATAGGTTGACTCGCTTGTCCACCTCCCTCGCGATCATCATAGGTGCCTTCGTTTTCTGCGCAATCCAAAAATCCCCATGGCTTCTTCAGTGGTTTTTGTTTGATAAACATTATGGCTAATCAAACATTGAAAATAATGACCGGTGAATGCCTTTTCTGTTAAAGCTCCGTGGGACTGCGGTGATCGATTAGTGCCGATGTGCCGACAGCGCATGTGTGGGAGAATATTTTGGATTCACTGGAGGTTGATTTCATACATCGACGACTGTGAAAAATTACACCAGAGTTCCTATTGCCCAAAAACAAAAAAAAACATCATCTCAGAAGGGAATGTTAAACGTTCATGTACGCCGCAGGCTACGGATGCAGCTAAAAGCCTTCAAGGTACATACATAGCAGTAGGTACGAACGCAAATAACCGATCATTCCAGGCAGTCCAGGCTTGCGTATTCCTTCTAGCATTGTGGCCAAACGCTGACTGACTGAAGTCAATGTTTTCCTTTTTCGTTCTTATCTGCCATGGTTCAAGTTCCCTGCAACTTTACGTCGTTCAGAGCGCTGGGAGGGAGAGAGAGAGTGAGATGGTGCGTGTAAAAAGTAGACTGGGGATGAAGAACAGATAACGTTATTAATTACATTGAGCTGAGACGAGTGATCAGTGATTGATGCATGAAATTGTAACTTAGTGGTGGATGAACCGGCCACATCCAGAGATGCACATCTTGCGATGAATATGAATTTGAAAATTTCCTGCAATCAGTTTAACTTTCTTTAGGTGTCTGGATCAATATGACCTGGAATGAATTTTAGAAATGCTATAACATTCTAAAAGAAGCTTGACTTGAACTTTTCCTAAATCATAGGAAGTTACGTTTACGCACCGAATACAATTTTTTTTTACATTTCTGAAGGGCTGTTAAAACAAGTGACGAATATGGTTTTTCGGGTCATGTGGACCCGGATTTCAAACGTACATTGTAAAAACTAGGTATAATCAATTTTCAAAGTCTTAATAGTCAAAATACTTAGTAGAGTCAAAATTTTCAGTTTCTTGTGAGTACTGCTCTTTTCAACCCGATTGGCTACAAGGAATCTGTGCCGGAAGAGGGCATTTTTTGCCACTATCCGTGAGGTCCGTGACAGATACAAATTTTCAACGGATCATACTTTTCGACGGCTCAAACTTCATGATTGATCATGAATAGTCTATTTATAGCCTTGAAATGGCCCAATGTCTATATTGGCCACTCCGGGACAATCCGGATGCACCGGAGGAACTGTTTAGGAGGGGACAAATGCGAACAAATTTCGCCGAAAGATGTCTTTCGGCGGCTCAAACTAAGTGATTATTCGTTAAATAATCTACTTCTAGCCTTGAAATGCTCCAATGACTATATTGGCTATTCCGGGACAAGCAGAATGCTTGTCAATGAATGGATCAATGCCCATATAAGAAATTCTGAGATAGTCCGGATACCCCGGAAGAAAACTATAGGAACGGACAAAAAAAGGGATTTTTCACCGAAACATGCCTTTCGAACTTCATTATTTTTCATGAACAGTCTACTGAAATGTACCAATGACAGTTGCTTATATTAACATACGAACTAAGATTTGATGCTCTTGGATTAATTTTTACAAGATCGACCATTTTGATGTCGATTTTTGATTTTTTAAATTGCTTCAATGACCCTACGAAAAATCAGAGAGATCAGCTTTTGCTTTGGTCATTTCGATTTTCGGCGGAATACCATGTTACATGGATAATGTTTGTTCTTTACTTGTGCCCTCCGAAAACTAAATCTGTTTAGCAAAGTGAGGACGTATTTGTGGATATGTCGGCCTTTATCCTAGTACCAAATATAATAGTGCGAAATCCTAAGACAGTATATTTTAGAAAAATCAGTTTGTGCAGTGCAGCCTACAAATCTTATGCAAAAGATTACATAACAGATTGATTTTCACCAGTTTCACAGATAATCTGGGTTTGCAACAGGAAGCCTTCGTGGAAAGTCGTTCAACAGCAACATGTGTTTAAAAAAAAGTGTATAAAATAAAAGAGAAGTGAATATGACAACCAATTCAAAATCGGAGCCGAAGTTCACTGAGATGAAGAAAAGTTCCAAATATGATATGCGAATATGAGAGACAAAGAAAATTATTTGACAGGAAATTTAAAAAAACTTAAGGAATCTTTATCTCAAACTTCGAAATGTAAGAAATTAAATGTAGTTCAAAATTCACCAAGTCTAGTTATAAACCATTCTTCTGAACCATTTTCCGCAGAACAGCTAAATTTACTTAACAAAGGACTGGATTACGCAATAGATTCGTACCATGCCAAACTCAAATATTCATCGACAAAGAATCATTAATTAATCTTACCCCCTTACACACTTCACAAATCCAAGAAATAAGAGCACAAGCAGCTAATTTACATAAAAACACAAACATAACACGTAACAAATAGTACACAAAAACGCGTTTTTTTAAGAACTCAAAAACAAACCAGTTTATTACTTAAAATCAGATAAAGGCAATTCTACAGATAAAATAGACAAAAAGATTACGATAAAATTATGACAGAAAATATACATAACGGACCCTATAAAAAACGAAGAACAGACCCACTTTCGGGAATGGTAAAAAGTTTGAACAAAAAGACCTGTACAAACCTGTAAATTAGTATTTGGAAATGAAACAAGTAATCAAACCCTTCATTTACATAGATTTATAGATCTTTCTAAAATTCATAAACCTTCAATGAAATGCGTGAAATCATCTCAGCTGTCGGATCCCCAACTCATAAAATAGCTAAATGTTTAGTTACCGAATTCAAAAACATGCCAAGATAATTTTCCAGTCGCTCAATTAAAAATTCACAACATTTCACAGAACTTGTTCATGACATAGATGTGAAAAAAGATGAAGTTTTAGCTTTTTTTGTTGTGAAATCTTTATTTCCCAGTTTTCGGATACCTAAAATCTTCTATATATATAAATGAAATGCTGTCCGTTCGTGACAGCATAACTCCGAACAACACGATGGATTTACTTGATTTCTTTTTTGTTTGATTCGTCTTTGTTTCCAACAGGTTTATAAGAAGAAAAAAATAGAAAAAAATACTGGAAAATGTAAAAAAAATCATAAAAACCAAATTGTGATTTTGTATGGGAATATCACAATAAGCTAGACAGAAAGACCATCTTTCGATTTGTAAGGAGGAACCGTTGGAAACTATTATAATGGCTTCGTAATTAACAAAAAAAAAAAAACGATAGAGGAGAGAATCACTGATTGTTACTTAGGGCCTTTTGAAAAGATATACAAAAAATTATAATACACTAGAGTTGCTTATTTTGCAATTTTTTAAGGGGTTGTCGGAATTTGACGTGGTTTGCGGAAAAAACACGTGGTTTTCGTTATTTACGCAAGTAGATACCGTTCGCTTAAATTTGATCAAAAACGCGTCTCAAACCTAACTTTTCTCGATTTTTACGAAGTTTTTGTAAATTACGGGTTTTTTTCGCGAATTCATAAATTTATTCGGATTTTAAGCAGTTTTTTTTTTCATCGCTCTCATTCCTGTGTATAAATTAACTTCAGTGTAATTTATAGCGTGTATATGCACGTATAAACTGGAACGTTCGTATTGGTGACGTCTCGCAGTGATCAGCAATAGTATAGGGCCTATCAACATTTGTAAACAAACATTTCTGACCCATTTTTCTTTTAAGCCATAGGCCAGTCACGCAAACCAAAATCATAATCATGTAGGGAAAAGTTTCTCTACACGATGATGCTATAGATTTGCGTGTGTAGCCTATGGCTTCCGAAAAAAATGGCTCAGAAGTGTATCTCTACAAATGTTGATAGGACCTATTCTATTGTTGGTCAAGAATTGGAATTAAGGTCAATGGAAAGTGAAAGTATAAGTGTATGCCTTCTGTGTTGAATTGACAGATGTATAATTACGTTTTTGGTAACATTAGTATCGTTCACCGTGTGATTAATAGTGCATCACGAAGGTGAAAACGACGATACTACTAGAAATTAATAAGACACTAATTAAGTTGCGATTGCGACAGTTAATTTTAATTAGTATTTTTGTAAAATGCCTCCAACTAGACAGAATAATATCGGTCGACTGCTAGCTCAGCAAACTCTCGAATGAGACAAAACGACGATCAGCGTGAAACTCAAACTGAATTGGATTGACAATGGATTTCACGGGCTCGAATGATGTTGAGTGAAGAAGAAAGAACAGCTCAAAATACAAACGATAGAGTTAGAAAGAAGCGTAATCGGCAAGTATCAGGAAGATCTGGTAACAATCGTGCCCAACATAACCTTATAAATCGATTACGAAGGCAAGCCTGCATTCCCAAAAATCTTCAACGTGCTGCCTTTGGTTTATGACAATGCGAATATAGTAGTCGTCATTGGATCAATGAGTGTAGTTTGTTATCATTGTAATGCATTGATGTTCCCAAATAAAAAAACCAAAGCCTTTGCGCTCATTGGTGTCTGGATCAGGAAGTGCTTCTGAACATTTTCTGCAGAACATCCAGAGTCATAATGGTTGATTTCAAATGACTTCGTTTTGCACAACGCACATAATAATATCTTGGACATTGAAACTTAAAAGTTTAAAGAGTTTAAAAATTAGTGAATTATGAAATTAGGAAAGCGTCTACTTTACAGGTCAAAATTACCAAAAAGCAAATTCAATCTTGCCACTGACGGACGCAGACCATAAATTTCTACAGATTTATTTCAAGGGAGATTTACTCATCAACATTATTCCACCCTGAAGCCCAATGGATTGATTCAAATGTTCAAGACTACTCCAGATCGAATGCCATCTAACAACCATAAGCTTGCGATTCGAGCTAATGCCTTCTCCAATTTTCCAATAAGTAGTTTAATTGTAAGCAGGACAACGTCTGCTGGGTCAGCTAGTTCATTATAAAATTACTCACACGCAAAAGATACTCACTCAAAATGACGACATGATATGGAAGGAAAAAGAACATTCATGCTTAAAAGTCACACGACTTTGCATGGAAGAAAATTATTTTTCTCTCAGGAATGAATCATACTAACAATTAGAAAATTCCCCTATGCGAAACCCTCTTTCCTATTTTTTGAGTAACATTTTCATTTCAAATTTTGAAAACAATTACAAATACAAATCATTGACCTACCGTCTGGTGGAGATAAAATCTGTATCCACATTAATCCGGACACCTTCAAATCATTGTAACTATTGAAATATAGCACGTAGGAATGAAAAATTTCACTGTGGTATAGCTGAGAGTCTATGATGAAAAATACTATGATTGATGTTTACATTTCATCTTTAGTATTCAAGATGGTGACGAAAGAAAAACAAGTGCGCGAGCGAATTTTGTACGGACGTACGGCAAATCCTGACTTGTCAATACGGGACTTTGCAAAAACATTGGATTTACCTAAATCCACCGTTCACGATGTGCTCAAATCATTTCCGGAACGTTTGACGGTGGAGAGGAAACCGTGAAGTGACAAAAACATTGGACGCGCATATCCTGTCAAGGACCGAAAGGTGAAAAGGATATTAACGAAAAACCCAAATCTCTCCATTCGAACGGTGGCTCGAAAAGAAGAGATGTCGGCTGGTTTTGTCCAAAAATCAAAACAACGTTTGGGACTTATGTCGTATTAAGTAAAAACAGTTCCAAATCGCAACGACAAACAGAACTTGGCAGGAAAATCATGGCTCCACGTTTGTACTGCGAATATTTGACGAAGTTTTCATGCGTTGTTATGGACGATGAAAAATATGTCATGGAGGATTTCAAGCAGCTTCCAGGACTGGCTTTTTATTCTGCTATGGCCAGAAATGCTACAGCTGAGCATTTCAGAACAAAGAAGGCATCGAAATTTCCCAAAAAATACCTTGTGTTGCAAGCAATTTGCACGTGTGGCAAAAAGAGTAAATCTTTCGTCACTACAGGCACAATCAACAAGGAGATCTATCAGAAAGAGTTTCCGCAGAAGCGATTGCTAACCTTCATCAAAAGTCACAAAGAAAAACCTTTGTTCTATGCTGAAACTGTGATGGATTGGTAATCAAGTGAACATTGTATCAAAAACTTCAAACCCGCCAATTTGCCCAGAGCTACGCCCAATCGAGAGATATTGGGCTCTGGTGAAGCGGAAGCTTTCTGGAAACAAGCAAGAAATCAAAGACGTTAAACACTTCCTGCAAATTTGGACAAAGACGGTCTTTACGATTTCTGAAGAGTCTGTACAAACCCTAATGGACGGAGTTAAGCGCAAAGTTCCAAAATTTTATGCAAATACCGAATAACTATGTTTTGTTTTCACGAATTGTTAAAACACATCCCATGAATCTGAAATAAACAACTACGACGGAAATAGGGTATGTGTCCCTTAACTCAGCCTAATATGCAACAATCGATAACATTTATTATTATAACTCATAAAGTTTTTGAGCTGGAAACAAAATTTAACTAACTATACATTCGCTAAAATATGTTCAATAAACCATCCGGTAGTATGTATCACGAAAAGCTACACAACTCGTTTTATAAAGTCAGAAGCTTTCGAGGGGTATGGATGTAATGTCGGTTTATGGGCACCAAATTGGGTCTAATTATGGATGCAAGTTCGTCCCATTCGATGGATTTGTTGTTAAATGTTGCCTAGGTACGATTTTTTGCAGATTTTCTGATTCAAGGCGGTGCCAGCTGTATTCGCTCTACTCAAAAAACAATTTCATAATTTAAACTATACTTAAACTGCTAAGTAATTTTTACATATGATTTAGCGGCCATTCGTGAATCAAAACATTATAATTCACTCTACATATTTGTTTTCCTTTAGTTTGTGTTAAAATAAGTCATATGAAAAACATTCAACCGTAACTTAGACATTTGTATGGTAAATGTTACCAATAACAACATTTTTACTACGCTTTCCATACAACAGGCCATAGTTAGGAACCTAGAAAAAAATATTTCCCTAACATTGGGTCTACCGTTTTCTTGTTAAATCATTGTTATTTTACCTATGTGACCTGTTAATTTATAACATGTGACTATATTCTGTACATTTTGGCTGCATTATTTGGTTTATAGGTTCAATTTTGATAAATTTAGATCATTCGAAGATTGTGTAGATAGTCTGTTCAGCTTAAGCAGTAAAATCGTAGTGCCTAAAAAGTTAAGGAAATCGAAAATTACGTGGAAGTGTAGAACTATAAATTGATAATTATGTCTCATTTGCTTTGAAAAAGATCGGTCATGCTGATAGCAACATGATTTTTTTGATTAGCGCCGAAATAATGACATATTTGGTACATAGGTCGAATCAAGGAGCTAAGCTAACATTACATCCCGTTACCCTATAATGCGAAATTTATGTTTATTCATGTTTTGAGGTGTCCGGATTATTGCGGATACAGACCTTACGTGGATGACGTATTTAACATTTTAAAGAAACATTTCTTATTCCTTAATAAAATAATAACACAAAAATATACAAACATCGAATTTACTTACTTTGAAAATTACAATAAATTACCATTCCTGGACTTGCTCGTAGTGAAAGAACAATCTAAGCTCTCATTTGAAATGGACAGAAATCCTACTAGATACACAATGCAAACAATTTACCGAATCACTTCAAATTCCACCGATATCCGCACAAATCAGCATTACCGAATGTTCAGCTACTAGGAATATCCCAAATAGCTTATACAGATCATAATTAGTAGTAGTAAATTCAAGTGTATGACTTAGCAAGTCATAGATATGTTATCTCAACGGAATGGCAACAAGTGTGCTACTAGGGATAGATATTAACACTAAGTCCAATCGGCATAACTTAAAAAACCTTGCATTAATTTTGTTTGGGCAGTCGAAGGATTTGTAGACTGGACAAGCTTTCTTGGAGTCGCCAGTCCCTTGAAATGTGAAGACACGCGGTCTTCTGGCCATAATCTTCCGAAGGTCCTTGAGATCGACTGACCCTGCTACAACAAGTCTTTAGGCTGTTCTCTTAGTTGGTTCTTATCACATCACCAAATCGATGGTACATTTGAACAACACTTGGGGTTGTTTTATTGTGGATCTACGCATATCTTCAATGACCATATAAGCACACGTCGATCAAAATATGAAGTTTGAAGCAAGTCTTGAAAAACTTTTATGATAAGATCAATTCAAGTGTGCCATGAATCGCCTTTAATGGGCTTTAATGCTGTTTTTCGCTGTTTTATTTTATAACATTTTTTATTTTCGGTTATAAATAATAAATCACGAAAACTTTTTCAAGTGTTTGCAAGGTGTTCAGATCAAATCCGTGTGCCTTTCAGATTACATAATGCAGTTGAGGTTTTCGCTCAAATACCATAAAGCCAACGAAGTTTTCCTGTCACACTTCCATGCCCGTGTGCATCTGGGACTCTTTAGTTTCATACCAGACGAATACTTCACAGTGGTCATAAATACTTTGACGATCGAAACATTTAAAAAATTAAGTTCTACCAATTTTTTTTCACAAATATAATTAATTTTTGAAAATGCATGTTGGGTATCGGGATGAAATGTTTCACCTTCCCCTACAGCTTCATTCGGCCTATGTACCAAATATGCCATCAATATAGCGATAATCAATAAAATCAAGTTGCTATTAGGAGGACCGATGTAATACAAAGCAATTGAGACAATATTAATCAACTTATAGTTGTTCTCTTCCGCGTAATTTTCGATTTCTTAAGCTTTTGGGGCATCATGATTTCACTGGTGAAGCTGAACGGATGATCTACACGATCTTCAAGTGATCTAAATTTGGCTTAATTGAATCGATAAAGCGAGTAATGCAGTCAGGATCTACAAAAAATAGTTAAACGTTACGAACTAACTATTTGTATAGCAAAAATAACAATGATATTACAAGAAACTCGTAGACCCAATGTTGGGGACATATTTTTTTTTGTATGTTCCCAACTATGGCCTGTTGAATCAATAACGTAGTAAAAAGATTACCATTCGTAAAATTTAAGTGGAAATGTATGAGTTTGCGGTTGTTTATATTCAACTGGCTCATCTAAACACAAACCGAATGAACTAAATCATTGTACTAGTAAATCATATATGAACATCACTTAAGTGTTTCGAAGCAAGTTTGTGTTGTGAAATGCTGTGTTAAGTAAAGCAAATCCATTGAATGGGACGAATTTGCATCCACGAATAGACCCAATTTGGTTCTTAAAGACCGACATTAAATCCATATCCCTCGAAAGTTTCTGACTTTATAAAAAGAGTTGTGTAATTTTTTGTGATGCATACTACCAAAAGTTTTATCAAACTTATCTTAGCAAGTGTCCAACTAGTTGAATCTCGCTTGCAGCTCAAAAACTTTATGAGTTATAAAAAAAATGTAATTGATGGTTGCATAATAGGCTGAGTCAAAGGATACATACCCTATATATTCTATAAACTGGACTACCGTCATGTGTGTTTCTCGATAGAAACCTTGCACGGACTACCGAGGAGAAATTCAGCCTTTTGCAAGACACTTTTCGAGTGTATTTTCAAGCGATTCACCATCTCAAGCTGATATTGAAAGTGCTGTGCTGGAAGTACCCAGCGATGTGATTAACATGAATGGCTTTGCTTTCGACGTTCAGGTAGTTCTCTCGGCGATACGCAAGACCAAATCGTCTTATAATCCTGGACCTAGCGTGATTCCTTCTGCTGTGTTGAAAAAATGGTCCGACATTTTAGCTACTCCACTTTCTATGCTTTTCAACTTTTCACTCCAGCAATCAAAATTTCCAATGTAGGGGAAGTGCCTTATTATGTTTCCAGTTTTCAAGAAAGGAGACAAAAGTGATATAAAAAAATTGCCGTGGCATTACTTCACTCAGTGTGGAATCAAAAGTATTTGAGTTGCTGATCAAAGACAAATTGTTTGCTGCCTGCAAGAATTACATCAGCCCCTATCAACACGGCTTTTATCCCGGCCGCTTTGTTGAAACGAATCTTATCAGCTTTACGTCGTTTTGCATAGAGAACGTATGTAAAAAACTCCAAGTCGATGCTGTTACCGATAAAGTTAACCATGACTTACTGCTTGCAAAACTGGAGAAAATGGGTTGTTTCATTGCTTTCTGCACATGGCTTCGATCTTATCTTGTGCAACGTCAAGTATCGGTCAGTATTGGAAACAATTCATCGGACTATTTCTCGAACCAAACCGGAGTTCCCTAAGGAAGCACCCTGGGACCATTGCTGTTCTAGCTTTTCATAAACGATGTTTCCCTCATATTACCAAATGGAGGTTTTCTGTTGTTGTTTGTTGACCTTAAAATTTATCTAGTTGTTCGAAGCCTAGCAGACTGCTATGAGCTACATAAACTTCTTGGAATATTCAGTAGTTGGTGCGTGCGAAATATGATGGTTCTGAGCATCTCAAAATGTTGCATAATAAGTTTTGGTCGAACGAATAATGCTATCCAGTTTGATTATACTACTGCTGGATCTCCACTTCAACGGGTTGACCATGTTAAAGACCTCGGAGTTGTATTGGACGAAAAGCTAACCTTTACTCGCCACTTCTCAGGTACCATTGATAAAGCCAATCGCCAACTTGGGTTCATGTTCAAAATCTCCAATAAGTTTCGTGATCCGCAGTGTTTCAAAGGTCTTCACTGCTCGCTGGTACACTCTATTCTTGAATTTGCATCTGCTGTATGGAACCCCTACCAGGCTGTATGGAGTGTGCGGTTTGAAGCTGTCCAACGCAGATTTGTAAGATATGCTTTGCGCCACCTTCCATGGAGTGACCCGTTAAACTTGCCTGCTTACGCCGATCGCTGTCGCCTACTAGGGCTGGATACTCTGGCTAAACGAAGGAATGTCGCTAAATTTGTATTCGTTGCCTAGCTTCTCTTATCTGAATATGATGTTCCTGAGTTGCTGTCGAGAATCAGTTTATATGCTCCTGTCCGAACCTTTCGACCAAGAGCGTTTCTTCTCGACGAATTACAAGCAAATAATCAAGCTGCAAATAGTTCCATTGTCGCCATGATCCGTCGGTTCAACGTAGAATCCGACGAATTTGATTTCAACATGTCCGCCTCAAGATTGCGTCACCGCTTGCTGAACCGTTTTTAACGTTGACTTTTATTAGATTTAAGTACTTCATGAAGACCACAAAGTCCGATGAATCAAAGACATATACAAATACAAATACAAATACAAATAAATAGATTGCCAAAGATCCATTAAAGTTTAAATAATGAACCAAAATATCTAAAAAATTACATATATGTAAATAAATTCCATAATTATCCAGTATGAGGCAACATTTTTAAAACTTCTGCCGCCTTAGTTTCTCAATCTCCATTGCGGCTCTGTTTCAAAAATGTGTTGAGATCAACGAAATGCTTTTTCCTGCAATCTTTTTTTACCAGATATCTAGAGGCATGATACTTAATATGAGTTGTAATGCAGTCCAGGATATTTTTTATTGTTTCGCGGAAAACATTATTTAAAAATAAAGTAGTGAAGTCGAAAAATGTGCAATCCGCCATTTGGTCACCAGCCTGGATAGAACCTCGCCTTAAAGGAAGAGTGTGTGGAAAATAACGGCCTTCTGAAAACAACGTATGACAATTTTATTAGTTTAACTAAAATGACGAATTCAATATGAAGCTTGATTCACAGCGGGTTCGAACCAACTTCAAAACGAATGTTTGTCATCATGATTTGATACCTTCACTTTCGTGTCCACTACACTGGCACACTTTTGTCACCTTTAAAAGAAACACCAACCCATCGTCTCTGCTATGAACACTACCCATTTAGACTATTATAAACTTTATATCGGGGCATCGCCGTGCATAAAACAAACCAAATCGAAGCCGTTAAATCAGGCTTACAACCAAAAACAACTTTATTAGAAGAGCGCTGTCTTTTATATTTATAATTTTATTTGAAAATCTAACACCACAAACCACCATGTCTATACTGGCTCTTGTCGACTGCAAAAAGCGGATTCGAAACTTGAGCACGTGACACCTCTCACCACTTCGGCGGGGTGGTTGTTGGTTAAGAGGTTCGGGTGAGATAATCTTGATCTGCCCTCTCTGACCGTTCGATCCAAGTAGATCTATCACGAGGAGTGCGATGCGTGGGTGACCCTCGAGGGGTTTGAACCATGCTCGCTGGTTGCGGCCAATAATGATGCTGAGGTGTCAACACTCTTGTGTCCCAAATGGGACATTGATAGACTGAAAGGCTTGGTTGTCGGTTGTCTTAACTTATTAGGAACGAAGTGATTACGACACAAGGAATGTTGATTTTTTTAGGGTGGATGCCAACTAGATTAAATGGTGAAAGTATTGTTTTTGTATTTTACTCAATATATATTTGAACCCCTATTTCAACAAACAAATAAAAAAATCAGCTTTGTTTTCACCCACATTGGTGCATTAGATAAACTTGGTTATAAAGGTTACAATCTCCATTCTTCGCTCAATGTTTTGACACACTCATTCGATTGATTTCGAAGGGGTAAACAGTGGGAAATTCTACGAAAAACAAACACTTCAATCGGTGAGAAAGTTTTCCGAACTCCATCAACTGGCACCATCGGCCCGCCTCCTTCATCTATCACCATCAGTTCCCTGTCGTTATCACCAGCCAAACGACCACAAAGTGTGTAATACTTCTCTCGCACGAAATCGATAAAGACCTCCTATTTTGAATACGCATGTGGAGGGTGCATCGTATGTTGCCAGGAACGTCTCTACACACACAACGGAAGGATTGTTCAGCAGCTCCTTGTCCATTTACTTCGTACCCTCTTCATGTGCGCAAATCGTGGTAAGCCAGTAAACTCCATCCACTAGATTACGATTGCGCAAGAATCGATAGAACGCTGGCAGCTCGCTGAGTTGCATAGGTGCACCTTCTTCCTGCCCTGAGATTACGTGGTATGCCACAAACCAGCCATTTGAATTAGTTCATGTTGTGGCGGTTCTTTGTTTTTGTTGCTTCTTTCGGGACGATCCCACTTCATGTGTTTGCCATTTGTTATCACTTGCTGCAAACGCCCCTTGCAATCGAAGGTGGGTCCGTCTCGGTTTCGTTAGAGCCTACTAGTAACTTAATGAAAAACTGGAATCTTTATGAATGAAATTGCAAGCCTTGCAATCGTATGCGCGTAGGCAGAGACGATCCCTGTGCTCTGTGGTTCATTCAGAGCAACCAGCTCCTGCCAGTGCCGCATTACCAGTCGGCAAACATGATAATTTTCCACCATTACCTCTTCACCACATATTTTCAGCACGCAATCGAGCTCTGTTGGACAGGTTGATAGAGAGCGAAAAAAAAACTTTCCAGCATCCGACAGTGCTTGGGCGATGGATGTGTTCAACGCTGAAAACAGTGAAGGAAGACGAATTACAAATTAAGTTACTCCCATCGAAACGAGAGTGGCCGTCTCATGGCACGGTTAGCTCTTCATTCATTAGTTGACGGTGGATTAATGGTAAATGGGCCTTAAAATTCTATGCTCTGCTCATACATAAATATGGAAAAGCTAAATTCATACTAAACAAAATACCATGCTTAGAAGATTTATCCTAGTTATACCAAAAGTTGTTAATATTAATCGTGTTTGTTCAATGTCTAACTTTTTAATACATCAAAACTTTCATTCTGTTGCTATCAAATCCGTAATCATATTTTTATTTTATTATGCTGATAATCAAGGAATCTTAAAAAATTCAAATACAACTATTAAATTCTACCTGTAGTAGTTAATCATGAACGATACAATTGAAGCAAGAGGTATATTTTCGCTAATGGATTCAGTCAGTTGAAAATATTGATAGAAACATTTTGTTTTTCTATTTTCCATAAATCAACGGACTCAAATGATGTATTCAAATGGACTGTAAAGACGCTGTTCAGCCTGATATTAGGATTGAGGCGTGTGCAAATTCAAAACTCACGTTGAAACTCTCAACAATAAATGGTTTGTCCAAGTATCATAGCCAAATTGAAAAACAATGAGATAAGACTACAAGCCATTCTGCTAGAATCCGGAATAATAAAATTGTCTGTATCTCGGTATGCGGACTTCACTGTACTTTAATGGAAAAAATATCAATACAAAATCATTTTTCTTCGTTTTCAATGAAAATTCGCACTTTCTTCTATTCCTCCGCATCAAACTGCACGCACCAGGAGGTCAACTTCCTTGGCAATTTGTTCCACAGTTTGGTTATTTGAGTCGCGTCCGAGCCGTTTTCCGCTTTTCTTAAGCTTCCGCTTCATTATTGCTCAAAATACTCTCGATGGCCGGAACTGCGGGCGGTTAGGTGGACGTTATTATCACGGTACCACTGGATGACTTCCGGCTGTGGTGGGAACTCGCCAAATCTGTGGCCAAACCTCACGGGACCTTTGTGGGCTTAAATGAAAGTATGTACGCGGTTTTGAGGCATTCTTCCTGGTACAGACTTCGAGTCTTATTCGTCACGAACACTTTGATCTTGCTCCGCGGCTCCATAATCCCTTGCCAAATCATTAGTTTTTTTGCAAATTTGTCCATAAAAAGCAAACTTAATCTCCTCGTGCCGTCGCCATGTAGAATTTTGGCAGAAGCTGTCCGAAATCCATTTTGACGTAGATTTCATCGTCGATGAGCAGGCATCCTTGATACTTCGTCAAAACCTGCTGGTACAATTTCCGAGCTCGAGTTTTGGTGACGAAACTTTGCTTGAACGTACTGTTTGGTTGCTTGCTTAATAAGAACGATATCCTGCTCGCAAACGAATTTTTCGAACGGTACAGCGAGCAGCAGCGTATGTTTGTGCGATTTTATTATCTGATAGTCCATGGTGCCATCAGGGTCCCGTACCGCTGCAACTTGTGAGGATTTTTATCGACATAATTCTGAAGCATATGTCCACAAAATATTCCCTGCTTCAAAAAAGGCAAAGGAAGAAACTAAGTTACAAATTTTAGAAAAGATATTTGAATCCTGGCAGAGTGTGAGCTATTTAGTGGAATACCTGTCAAGCACACGACACTGAAGAAGTCTGCCTGTTGTAGACGAAATACGCGAATCTGTCAAGATAAGCAATACAGGTAGTTGGAATTAAATGGATATTACTAATCTCTCTTCTCACTTTCAATAGATTTTATTTTTACAAGTTTTTCCAAGCAAACCAACAATTTACAACATTTAATGACGACTCTGCACAGCCCATCATTATCAGTTAGAGAGTTCTACTGTGAAGGTTTGACATTGAGCTGCAACACGTTGTTGCGACTGTCAACCCGCGCCCACTAATTCCAAGATCATTCAGTAAAGGAGACAGCTTTCAAACCGTGCTTGTGATCGGTAGTTCTTCGAGTAGCAAAGGGCTGCCAAGTGTGTAAACTCACCAAAGTGGTGCCAACTACACCATAGATATGTACGATGAATGATATGCACTACCACCCATTGTAACTCGGAAGCTAGAGTCTGTTCCAACAACAAGATTGAACAATTGGTCAAAGAGCGATCTATCAAACATAAGGATGCCCTAATGGGCGGGAGAAGAGCCGGCCCTCTATTCACAAACTGTTAGCAATAGGGACTTTGCATTCTCACTCTCCCCATCTAGAGTGTTACAATCGATTAAATAAAGCAGCCAGTTAATAGTAATTGCAGATTTGAAGGTTTTCACCCATCACAATAGATGAACTTAGAAATATTTGCTTTTCATTAGGAAAATCGGCTGGAATAGACAATATTAATGCTAGAGTTATTCAATATTGCTTTCATGTCATTGGTCGCATCTTAATAATGAATCATTACAAACTGGGCACGTGCCTGAAGTGTGGAAAGAATCGTTGGCTGTTCCGATTCAAAAAGTTGCTGGAGATTAAAGCCGAAGAGTTTCGTCCTATCAACATGCTGCACATATTAGAGAAAACCTTTACAACTTGTTGTGAAAGGCCAATTGCTCGAATATTTAAATAGTAATTCTTTGTTGATACCAGAACAATCTGGCTACTAGGAAGACCATTCTTGTGAAACTACGTTGAATTTAGTATTAACTAAATGGAAAAATAATTAGAGAGTAAAGATACGATTGTTGCTGTTTTTTGGATCTGAAACGCGCTTTTGAAACAATTTCTAGGCCCTTGTTGTTGAAAACAATAAAGCGCTTTGGAATTTCGAGTACTGCATATAGATGGTTTGAAAGCTATTTGTCTGACAGAACTCAACGGACTGTTTTTAATGATTCTGTTTCTAGTCCCGGTGGGGAATGACCTTGGAGTGCCCCAGGCAAATGTATTGGGGCCCCTTTGTTTATTATGTATATTAATTTTGTGACATTAATCTGTTTGCAGATGATACAGTGTTATTCATTGCAGCTAAGAATTAAATGAAGCCGTTTCCCATTTGGACGAAGATTTGCGTTTTCTAAGTAGATGGTTGAAATGTAAGCAATTAAAATTGAATATAAGCAAAACTAAATGTATGGTAATTTCGCAGAATCGATTAAATGAGGATGTCTCAGTTACGATTGATGATGAGGCAATTGATCGCGTCCGGGAGATTAAATATCTTGGCGTGATTATTGATGACAAGCTAAAGTTCAACGCTCACATTGACAATGTCATCAAAAAATTGTGAATAAGTATGGTTTTCTATGCCAATTAAAAAACGATTTAACTACTTGCAGTAAAACACAGCTCAACAAATCAATCATCTCTCCTCATTTGGACTTTTGCCCTTCCATTTTATTTTTGGCCAATCAAACACAAATACTGAGGCTACAGCGTTTGCAGAATAAAATAATGCGTTTGATTTTGAGATGTAACAGATTCACTTCCTCGACTGTTAGACGCGTTGCAATGGTTATCGGTGAAGCAGAGTATTGTATATTTGACTAAGTTGTTCATTTTTAAAGTAGTTAATGGTTTGTTGCCTCGATATTTGTGTGATCGAATTGAAAGAGGAAGTGATATTCATATATATATATATATAATACTAGAAACGCGTATGAAATAAGAACACCGAATATCTTGACATGTGCCTCACAAAACTCATTATATTTAAAGGAATAAATGTTTTCAATTCGGTGCCAAGACACATTAAACGTGCGCCAACACTTTCAGAATTTAAGAGACTATGTATTTCACACGCTAAAACTGTATGCTAGACAGTAAGCAATTTTTTGAAATCATTTATGTAGATTGTAACTGACGATGTTTTACTGATATAAAACGGATTATTTTGTATGGGCTATTTCTTGTACGGTTATTTTATTTCTTTTTTTTTTTTTAATGAAGATTGTATTTTGACGAAGTTTTTGCAACTGAATTACAATGAGTTGGCTCTTTTTCATACTTTTTTTTCTCACTTTTATCAACACTACAAACTATTTTGTAAGTCACGGTGATGATGATGCAAATTTGTTTCATGTTGTTGTAGTTAAAAAAATAAAGAAAGTAGATCTACAAAGTTTGAGCCTCGCGCGCGGTATACAGGTATAAAGAACTTCTTTTTGAATTCATGAAAAAAATTGGCTTCTATATGCTTGAGAAGATACCATGAAATAGTAGTGCGTTGTTTGGCTGATTGTCGGGAATTCCTTGAAAATTCGGTTGTGGTTGAACGTAAAAGTTTGACTAGGGCCGGTCCAGGATATTTTCGGTTTGGAAATTTTCTCGATTTCCCTGGTTGGGGTCCTTGGTCAGCCTAAACCATTAGTGTTGGAACTGCATTGGCTCTGTAGCGGGTAGGATCGGATATTGGCTTGTCTTTTGATAATGTCCTAATACGGGATTCTGTGATTTGAATTGTAATAGGATTTCCTGATCGCTGGGAATACTTGCGAACATTTGTGGTTGACATCAATAGCTTTTCACAATTATATCGCTGTAAAGCAAATGAACAGTTTTTGAAGAAGTTTACATCTGTAGATGAAATCAGTTCGTTATTTTTGCGTAATTCGTTGAATTGCTTTTAAATAAATTATCTAATAGATAAATCGTCTAGCTCCAATGTTTGTATGGGTAAGTGGCTGCACCATCATCAATACTGTTCTTCACCGCCCAGCACAAGTTTGATTTTGCGGAAGCAGTAAGGAAGCAGAAATTTTCAAATTTTGACACGAAATACATGATTTGGCAAGCGATCTGCTCTTGTGACAATCCGAGTGCGTTATTTTCGACTACCAGGACTGTACACGGGGAGATCTACCCCAAGGAGTGTCTACAGAAGCGTTTGCTTCCTCTGTTGCAGCAACCCGAGAGCCCGACGATCTTCAGGCGAGAGCCAGCATCGTGCCACTATTCAAATGTGTTCCTGGAGTGGTACAAAGTCAACGGGTCACTTTCGTACCCAAGGAAATGAACCCTTCCCCCCAACGCAGTGGAACTAAAGCCCTTCGAAAAATAGTGGGCTATTATTAAACAGGCTCTACGGAAGCATCCAAAGGAGGTCAAATCCAAGGAAGACATGAAGAAAAGGTGGGTTTCCGTACAAAAGAAGCTGCAGCCAGATATTGTACAGAACCTAATGAGTGGAGTTAATCGTAAAGAGCTAGCGTACGGCTATGCTATTGAAGTCTAAAAGAATAAATATGCCAACAGCTTATGAGTTATATTATATTGTTGGAAAGTTTGAAAAGGATCGGTCAACTAGGTAATTTTCAACAGCGTTTTTTTTGTTTTTCTATTTTTCATAAATCAACGGATCAGCTGATGTATTCAAATGGATGTAAAAACGTTGTTCAGCCTGATATTAGGATTGGGCGTGTGCAAATTCAAAACTCACGTTGAAACTCTCAAAAATAAATGGTTTTGTCCAAGTATCATGCCAAATTGAGAAAAATGAATGGATAAAGCTATGTCCATTTATAATCCGGAATAATAAAATCGTCTGTATCTCGGTACCGGACTTACTGTACTTTAATGGAAAAAATATCAATAAAAATCATTTTTCTTCGTTTCTAATGAAAATTCGCACTTTCTTCTTTATTCCTCCCATCAAACGCTGCACACTCCAGGAGTCAACTTCCTTGGCACATTTGTTCCACAGCTTGGTTATTTGAGTCGCGTCCCGAGCCGTTTTCCACTGTTCTTAAGCTTCCGCTTCATTATTGCCCAAAATCTCTCGATGGGCCGGAACTGCGGGCAGTTAGGTGGACGTTATTATCACGGTACCACTGGATGACTTCCCGGCTGTAGTGGCAACTCGCCAAATCTGGCCAAAACCTCACGGGACCTTTATGGGCTTAAATGAAAGGTATTACGCGGTTTTTGAGGCATTCTTCCTGGTACAGCTTCGAGTCTTATTCGTCACGAACACTTTGATCTTTGCTCCGCAGCTGCATATCCCTTGCCAAATCATTAGTTTTTTTTTTTGCAAATTTGTCCATAAAAGCAAACTTAATCTCCTCGTGCCGTCGCCATGTAGAATTTTTGGCCAGGAAGCTGTCCGAAATCCATTTTGACGTAGATTTCATCGTCGATGAGCAGGCATCCTTGATACTTCGTCAAAACCTGCTGGTACAATTTCCGAGCTCGAGTTTTGGTAACGAAACTTTGCTTGAACGTACTGTTTGGTTGCTTGCTTAATAAGAACGATATCCTGCTCGCAAACGAATTTTTCGAACGGTACAGCGAGCAGCAGCGTATGTTTGTGCGATTTTATTATCTGATAGTCCATGGTGCCATCAGGGACCCGTACCGCTGCAACTTGTGAGGATTTTTATCGACATAATTCTGAAGCATATGTCCACAAAATATTCCCTGCTTCAAAAAAGGCAAAGGAAGAAACTAAGTTACAAATTTTAGAAAAGATATTTGAATCCTGGCAAGTGTGAGCTATTTAGTGGAATACCTGTCAAGCACACGACACTGAAGAAGTCTGCCTGTTGTAGACGAAATACGCGAATCTGTCAAGATAAGCAATACAGGTAGTTGGAATTAAATGGATATTACTAATCTCTCTTCTCACTTTCCAATAGATTTTATTTTTACAAGTTTTTACAAGCAAACCAACAATTTACAACATTTAATGACGACTCTGCACAGCCCATCATTATCAGTTAGAGAGTTCTACTGTGAAGGTTTGACATTGAGCTGCAACACGTTGTTGCGACTGTCAACCCGCGCCCACTAATTCCAAGATCATTCAGTAAAGGAGACAGCTTTCAAACCGTGCTTGTGATCGGTAGTTCTTCGAGTAGCAAAGGGCTGCCAAGTGTGTAAACTCACCAAAGTGGTGCCAACTACACCATAGATATGTACGATGAATGATATGCACTACCACCCATTGTAACTCGGAAGCTAGAGTCTGTTCCAACAACAAGATTGAACAATTGGTCAAAAGAGCGATCTATCCAACATAAGGATGCCCTAATGGGCGGGGAGAAGAGCCGGCCCTCTATTCACAAACTGTTAGCAATAGGGACTTTGCATTCCCACTCTCCCCATCTAGAGTGTTACAATCGATTAAATAAAGCAGCCAGTTAATAGTAATTGCAGATTTGAAGGTTTTCACCCCATCACAATAGATGAACTTAGAAATATTTGCTTTTCATTAGGAAAATCGGCTGGAATAGACAATATTAATGCTAGAGTTATTCAATATTGCTTTCATGTCATTGGTCGCATCTTAATAATGAATCATTACAAACTGGGCACGTGCCTGAAGTGTGGAAAGAATCGTTGGCTGTTCCGATTCAAAAAGTTGCTGGAGATTAAAGCCGAAGAGTTTCGTCCTATCAACATGCTGCACATATTAGAGAAAACTTTACAACTTGTTGTGAAAGGCCAATTGCTCGAATATTTAAATAGTAATTCTTTGTTGATACCAGAACAATCTGGCTACCGGGAAGACCATTCTTGTGAAACCACGTTGAATTTAGTATTAACTAAATGGAAAAATAATTAGAGAGTAAAGATACGATTGTTGCTGTTTTTTGGATCTGAAACGCGCTTTTGAAACAATTTCTAGGCCCTTGTTGTTGAAAACAATAAAGCGCTTTGGAATTTCGAGTACTGCATATAGATGGTTTGAAAGCTATTTGTCTGACAGAACTCAACGGACTGTTTTTAATGATTCTGTTTCTAGTCCCGTGGGGAATGACCTTGGAGTGCCCCAGGCAAATGTATTGGGGCCCCCTTTTGTTTATTATGTATATTAATTTTGTGACATTAATCTGTTTGCAGATGATACAGTGTTATTCATTGCAGCTAAGGAATTAAATGAAGCCGTTTCCCATTTGGACGAAGATTTGCGTTTTCTAAGTAGATGGTTGAAATGTAAGCAATTAAAATTGAATATAAGCAAAACTAAATGTATGGTAATTTCGCAGAATCGATTAAATGAGGATGTCTCAGTTACGATTGATGATGAGGCAATTGATCGCGTCCGGGAGATTAAATATCTTGGCGTGATTATTGATGACAAGCTAAAGTTCAACGCTCACATTGACAATGTCATCAAAAAAATTGTGAATAAGTATGGTTTTCTATGCCAATTAAAAAACGATTTAACTACTTGCAGTAAAACACAGCTCAACAAATCAATCATCTCTCCTCATTTGGACTTTTGCCCTTCCATTTTATTTTTGGCCAATCAAACACAAATACTGAGGCTACAGCGTTTGCAGAATAAAATAATGCGTTTGATTTTGAGATGTAACAGATTCACTTCCTCGACTGTTAGACGCGTTGCAATGGTTATCGGTGAAGCAGAGTATTGTATATTTGACTAAGTTGTTCATTTTTAAAGTAGTTAATGGTTTGTTGCCTCGATATTTGTGTGATCGAATTGAAAGAGGAAGTGATATTCATATATATATATATATAATACTAGAAACGCGTATGAAATAAGAACACCGAATATCTTGACATGTGCCTCACAAAACTCATTATATTTAAAGGAATAAATGTTTTCAATTCGGTGCCAAGACACATTAAACGTGCGCCAACACTTTCAGAATTTAAGAGACTATGTATTTCACACGCTAAAACTGTATGCTAGACAGTAAGCAATTTTTTGAAATCATTTATGTAGATTGTAACTGACGATGTTTTACTGATATAAAACGGATTATTTTGTATGGGCTATTTCTTGTACGGTTATTTTATTTCTTTTTTTTTTTTTAATGAAGATTGTATTTTGACGAAGTTTTTTGCAACCGAATTACAATGAGTTGGCTCTTTTTTCATACTTTTTTTTTCTCACTTTTATCAACACTACAAACTATTTTGTAAGTCACGGTGATGATGATGCAAATTTGTTTCATGTTGTTGTAGTTAAAAAAAATAAAGAAAGTAGTCTACAAAAGTTTGAGCCTCGCGCGCGGTATACAGGTATAAAGAACTTCTTTTTGAATTCATGAAAAAAATTGGCTTCTTATGCTTGAGAAGATACCATGAAATAGTAGTGCGTTGTTTGGCTGATTGTCGGGGAATTCCTTGAAAATTCGGTTGTGGTTGAACGTAAAAGTTTGACTAGGGCCGGTCCAGGATATTTTCGGTTTGGAAATTTTCTCGATTTCCCTGGTTGGGGTCCTTGGTCAGCCTAAACCATTAGTGTTGGAACTGCATTGGCTCTGTAGCGGGTAGGATCGGATATTGGCTTGTCTTTTGATAATGTCCTAATACGGGATTCTGTGATTTGAATTTTAATAGGATTTCCTGATCGCTGGGAATACTTGCGAACATTTGTGGTTGACATCAATAGCTTTTCACAATTATATCGCTGTAAAGCAAATGAACAGTTTTTGAAGAAGTTTACATATGTAGATGAAATCAGTTTGTTATTTTTGCGTAATTGGTTGAATTGCTTTTAAATAAATTATCTAATAGATAAATCGTCTAGCTCCAATGTTTGTATGGGTAAGTGGCTGCACCATCATCAATACTGTTCTTCACCGCCCAGCACAAGTTTGATTTTGCGGAAGCAGTAAGGAAGCAGAAATTTTCAAATTTTGACACGAAATACATGATTTGGCAAGCGATCTGCTCTTGTGACAATCCGAGTGCGTTATTTTCGACTACCAGGACTGTACACGGGGAGATCTACCCCAAGGATTGTCTACAGAAGCGTTTGCTTCCTCTGTTGCAGCAACCCGAGAGCCCGACGATCTTCAGGCGAGAGCCAGCATCGTGCCACTATTCAAATGTGTTCCTGGAGTGGTACAAAGTCAACGGGTCACTTTCGTACCCAAGGAAATGAACCCTTCCCCCCAACGCAGTGGAACTAAAGCCCTTCGAAAAATAGTGGGCTATTATTAAACAGGCTCTACGGAAGCATCCAAAGGAGGTCAAATCCAAGGAAGACATGAAGAAAAGGTGGGTTTCCGTACAAAAGAAGCTGCAGCCAGATATTGTACAGAACCTAATGAGTGGAGTTAATCGTAAAGAGCTAGCGTACGGCTATGCTATTGAAGTCTAAAAGAATAAATATGCCAACAGCTTATGAGTTATATTATATTGTTGGAAAGTTTGAAAAGGATCGGTCAACTAGGTAATTTTCAACAGCGTTTTTTCTGTGATGCAATTTGATATAGGACACCCTTTAGCAAAATGACTACGAAAATTTAAGCTAACAATAAGGCGAAATAAATTTCATATCAGTATGAATAATGCCATATACGGAAAACTAATTAATCTACACAACAAAAAGTCTACTGAACCCATAACATATTCTCTATGTCTATGAAATAATGAAAAAATTAATGAAGTAATTAATTAATGATTATAAGAAATGTTAGTTTCTAATTTTTTTTATGAAGAAGAGAAAGCTTTTTCGAGTAGAATTTGTCGTATTTCTTAAAAGAAACGGAAAAAAACCTTCCTATTTTTAAACACAAAGCGTGGGTTTAGTTGACCTTTCAGAGATGCATAAATGCGAAGCTGAAAATGTCATATATAAGGCCCTGTTCATAAATCACGTAGACTCATTTTTGAAAATCTCAGATTCCCAGATTTTTTTGTGTTCTCTCAATGCGCGGAGTATCGATCTATGACGAAATTTGTCAGAACCAGTTAATTTTTCATCAACATGAGAGGCTCTAAGAGTGGGAAGCAAGTAATTGTTAGAACGAATAAATGCAGAGAAAATATTGACAGTTCCGTTAGAGTACGGCAGGCTGTGGAATTGAAAGATGCAAGTTGAAACCGTTCAAATGCCCTTCCGCTCGTTGCCATTCACCTTCAGCTTCCTCTTCATAATAATCCAAAATCTCTCTATCGGTCTGGGCTGGGGACAGTTTGATGGGTTGAGTTCTTTCGGTATGAACTGAATCCCGTTGGTTTCATACCACTGAGCACTGTTTTACTGTAATGACAGCTTGCAAGAACCAAAAGCTGACAGGTTCATTGTGGGATCGGATGAATGGCAATATTCGCTTTTGGAGACATTCCGTTCTGTACAGTTCTGATTTAAATGTCTTATCGGAAATAAAAACCTTAGTCTTCCTACCGCAGGAAGACTGGATCAACTTATTACTGGCAGGAACATCTCCCCGAGCCGTAGCCAAGTAAAATGTTTGTCCCGGTAGCTGTTTGAAGTCGGCCTTTCTATAAGTTTCTTCATCCACGGGGAGACAGCCATTGAATTTTGTCAAAACCTGATCATACAGCTTTCTGGCACGGATTCTGGCCACATTGTGCTACTTTTGAACCCTATTTGGTTGTCTACAGGCAAGGTATGACTTGAAGACGAATCCATTGCACGGTATTGCGTGCGGCGCGAAACTTTTTGGCCAAATCATGGTCTGAGATGTTGGGGTTTGCCTTCATGTTCTTGAAGACTTTGTTCTGCAGTTGACGGTTGACAGTACCCGGCCGACGCTTGCTTTGAGGCTTGCGATACGTCGACAAAGTTTCTCGGTACTTTTTCAAAACTCGCCACACGGTATTTCGGGGAAAACCCAACACTCTAGCAAGTTTTGAACCAGACCACGAAGGGTTTTCCAAAAGATTGCGCACAATTAATTTTCTTCTTTCTTCTTCCATTTTGTATTTCTCTGAAACACGTTCGAACTGAACCGACTATGGTCGCTATGGTCGCTGTAAGAATCAAAAATGTTTGTTCCAATACTAAATGGGCCACACTTTAGCATTTGGTTTATTAATTCTGCATTTCTATAACTCATATGTTATACAATATCACCGTCATGGGAGCCAACCTTTTCACTCCAAATTCAACTTTTTCGCCTTTATAGTTGCATTTTAGCTTACTACTTACTTTCAAGTTAGTATAACACTGCTCATCTGAAGGTCAATTGAAGGTTCTAGAAGTCAGTTTATATGTATATATGTAAAATGAACGAAAATTTGATTGATTAATAAACGATATCGATAACAACTATTGAGTTGTCAACTAACCATGACTACACTAGACTACAGCACTGATCAATATGAGTGTAAATAAAATTCAATAATGAGAAATTAGCCCAACCACTTACGGCATGGTTTAGATTGAAAGCTGCCCAGTGCGGTAAAAACTCAATCTCAAGTGAAAAAGAATCGACGAAATTGAGAAAGACCGCCTTTTATTATCATAAGTAAGTTCATTTGAACCTAGTAAACATATTCAAATGAGCCACAAAGACTTCATTGTCAATTAAGAAGCATACTTACACTCAATTGCAATTAACTCGTAAAGAGTTTTATCCAATTTCTCAACTCCCTCTTTTACTCTTAGAGGCAACTGAGGAATTGCGGCGAGTGGACCATCCTTTAGGAAAGTTAGTGGATTCCTGTAATATGGACGAACCGTTTAGCGATTAGTTTTAGCGCATAATAGGCTAAAAATTCAGATCGTAGAAACGCGTCAAAAACGATGCGTTAAATTTTTAAAAGTTACATGGATCATTCATTAATAATGTAAGTTTATTGTCAAGAGCGATAAATTTTTATAGAGAATGCATTCAAAGGAAGCGTTCTTATTTAATTCTTCTATTAAGAAACAGATAAAGCCATTTGAAGTAGATGAAAGCATATAATATCAGTTAAGAGATAAAGTAATAAACTTAAAAAATTAAAATAAGTAATTGAGAAGAAACAATAGTTAAGAACCGGTCATCGCCTTTCATACGACATAGTTCTCATATGTATTAACCAATTGTACAAGCTAAGAATGACTTATTCATAAAGCTCCTTTTTCAGTTTTATCAGCAGGATGTTTTCAAGGGTGTCCTCGCCAAATGTGAGTCGATGAGGTGAAAAAACAAGTGCTAAGGCACAGGACGCCCTCTTATCCATTGATTGGGCTGCTGGTACAGACATAACAACAGCAGCAACAGAAGAAAGTTCACGGTGACTCGTTCTGCGTTTCATTCAGTGTTACAAAACATTGTGTGATGGAGGTTGGCGTTGATCTGCATCAAGTGATTTATTCGGTTCTTGATATGTGGAAGTTGAGCAACATGAAGCATCTAAAGTATCTACTTAGTAACTACCTAGTAACTACTTAGTAGACTAACCTACTAAGTTCCATGAGTATTCTTTTCTTAAAAAAGTTCATTATGAACACAACCAATAAGTCCAACCACGAAAATTTGGCTACTCAAAATCTTCAGATGACGACGATGGACGCTACTGACAACACATCCATCTATACATCCTTGTGTCTCGTCACAATCAACAACTTTATTCACCATTCGTCGTAAAATCCCCGAATTATCTCTGAACACCCGCCATTGATGTTCATCCGAGTGGGTTAATGATTAGCCTTGAACTACACCACCACCGCCGCCGCCGCCACCAGTTAATAGGAATGTAGGGGAAAGCAGTACTAAATGGGCCAGAACACTTAACAACGTATGCGTCGAATGAATTTTTTATGAGTTTGAAATTGTTTTGGCAGTTAAAAAGGATTCTATTTATATTTGTGCGGTTTATAATTTCGATTCAGCTCCACACCACTTAAACAATTTTAAATAATTACCTGATACTCTGCACAAAATTTGAGTTCTTATTTTTTAATTTCTAACTCATAATGTACTGAAGGTAAGAAATTAATAAATATATTACTAAAGAAAATTCATACTTTATGTTCCGGTCATTCATCCGCTATCCGTACTTACCTACATGATAATTATTCAATGTTTAAAGGCAACAACTTTCAGATACGAATGATCCACAGATTTGAAGATTATGTCGTACAGTTTTCCGCTGTAACCTCATATCACATAAATTTCTGACAAGTTTCAGTTAATAACGCTATCGATCTTCAAGCGATATATGCTATCATATCATTAGATGAAACAAGTAACTTAGTGAAACAAAATCAAGTCAGATTGTCCCATCAAGCGTAGAAGTCGCATTTCAGTCCCATTTCAAAATCCAACGTTGCAAAGACTTACCTGAGAAACAATTTTGGTTCAGTAAAACTTCTGTAGATCATGACTTCAACCTGTAGAATGCTCTAAAACCTCTATAGAACTTGCAACGTTTCTTGGTTAGTTACAGCTTTCGGTTTTGTGTTATCACATTTATAACTCGTTTAAATGAACTTACTCATGTATCACCCTTCCTCAGCACCCACCCGAGCCCTCGACCATTGGCCCACAAGTGCTGCCAGAAGCAGATCAACTACGAAGTACGGCCGGCCAGCCCTTCATAGCCTACCCGCAGCTTATGTTCAATCCGAAGAAATTTTTCGCCCTCGTTTCGCCAATAGGAATGTTTGTGACTGTGCGCGGAATAGATACCCTCGGTCAAGAATTCAAGCTACCGACTTGCGGCGGATTCTTCAACATTTTCCACCCGTACGACCCGGTGGCCTATCGGATTGAGGCCCTCGTCAATTCGGAACTGAGTCCACTCCGTCCGTAACTGATCCCCCATCACAAGGGTCGTAAGCGGATGCACCTGGAGCGGAAGGAAACGATGTATTGCGTCGGTACTGACCTCAAGCAGAAAGTGCTAGACACATTCAGAAACACGCTCGATGTTGCTAAGTTACAAAAGATAATTCAATTGTAATATAATTTACAATAATTTTATTCCTTTATCAAATCTTAACCCAGAGTCCTTCGTTCAAGATAACTGATCTTCGGCAAAATCCAACAGCCCGAACCGTGCGCGAGAAGTGAAATTTAAACTTTTTCATCTTAGACAGTAAGTTGTTCCCCATGTCGAACCCCATATTCCCTTATAAAATATAGGCGGGTATTGCCAATGACCCCATCCACAAGTGCCATCGCTTATCGCCAATCGACAGAGCAGTTCCAAATATTTAGGAGCACAGACAACAACGCAATATTTCATAACGCTCCTCAAGACTAATCAGCCTTGACATTTGGTGACACCGTAAATCATGCAGTGATTGTTACATTCTTCTGTCAAGTTCTTTCCCGAACATGTAATTATTCAATCATACTGAATTGGAAATTGAAACACCAAACTCTTCGATCATGCAGCTAAACACCCACAAGCCGCTTAATGAATGAGACTAATTCACGTCAAATATTTGCCCGCTTTCCGCTCGATAATGGTAAGTGATTTGAATGGGCAAGACAGAGAGAAAGAGAGAGGCAGACGCGAGATCGATCATCATCGGGCCGACCTACAAATTGTGTGCGCGGTCCGATGAAGTGGAAGGTGAAAAGCAGAATAGATTTCCTCGCTACCAGCACCCCCACCCCCACACCCGTTAAATGGACGAATATCGAATGGTTGCTACGATGTGTGTAGGCATGCAATAAACAACAATAAAAACCGGGTATCATAACTCTAATGTTTACCGTACAACATTTTCCCACGTGATGAGGCAACACATGAGGTTCAACAGTTCCACTTTGTTCGGGTTTGGGAATGATTGGTGAAGTGAGGATCGGGGAGACAAATTCCAATGCATCATCAATCGAACCAAGGACCGGCGGGATATGCGGGCACCATTTCTTATCAATAACAATTTCTCCGGCCCTGGCTGCCATGCATGAGGGGGAGTGACAGATTTGATAAGACGATCACTAGGGTTGTGAGGGTGATTGGATTTCACACGGGAAAAAGGCTTAAGCTGTTTTGATTATGCTGATTGATTGGTACGTAATGATTATACGAGTAAAGTGGAAGTTTGTTTTCGAAAACCAATATGTTGATAGTGGCTTGGAACGTGCTTGAAATGTAGTTTATGATATGAGCAGTTGATCGAAGTTCTCAAATTTTCGAATGCAAAAAAAGTTGCATGAAGTAATTTGGAATAAGGATACTTGGCATTAGGTCGTTTGGCATAAAGGACATTAGGCACAGCGGTCATTTGGCATGACGGATTTTTGAGAAAAAATTTAACTTTCCAATATTAAGGGTTCTTTATCTTAACGGACATTGGACAACATTATTTTTAACTTCATAAAACGGTAGATCTACAAATGTTTTCATTGTTCTTTTGAAAGCTGTTCGTGGATCTTCTTATTTAGAATTTATAACTTATTGCTTTCGCAATTCGCTTATTGCTTGCTCTCAACTTGGTGTTGTATATGCACATCCGCAGTTATTAATTCAAAGCTTTCGATGCCAGGCACCATTTTTTGCATTAATATAAATGTGTGGCAAGTACAATCATACACTATGCCCAAGGAGTTGAGAAATGTTTGGTTGAAATTTGTGTTTTATTTGTAGGAGAGGGGAGGGGACTCGAACCACCATAGAAACATTTCTTGGCTCCAAAATCCCCACATGCCAAATTTGGTTCCATTTGCTTTTTTTATTCTCGAGTTAAGCAGGAATGTCAGTTTCATTCGTAGAAGAAACCTTTTCCTCCTCCCTTATAGAGAGGGAAGGGGTCTTGGACCACCATAGAAACTTTTCTGCTTACAGAAAACCTCCACAAGCTAAATTTGGTACGATTTGCTTGATTAGTTCTTGAGTTATGCAGAATTGTGTTTTATTTGTATCGGAACCCCCCTTCCAGAGAAGGGAGGGGTCTCAAGCTATCATGATAATCTTTTCCGGCCCCAAAACCCATCCATACAAAATTTCACGTCAATCGGTTCAGTAGTTTCTGAGTCTATAAGGCTTAGACAGGCAGTCAGACAGACAGACAGGCAGGCAGAAATTCATTTTTAAAGATTTATAAATTTTATTGTGGTACACTATTTGTTTATATTTTTGCCTGAACAACAATCGACGTCTTTTAATCTCATACTTTGCATTTCTAATATGTTGCCTATAATTTCCCATTCTAGGCTACACACTTAGAAATTATAAATTTTACTTGAGCCGTAATTCATGTTTGTAAAATGTCGGGGAACGTAAAAAAAGATTTCATGTGATGTATGTAAAAAAAGATGTATGTAAAAAAAGATTTCATGTCTTCTGAAACTATTACATACGCAACTCGACGAAAGACGTGTATGATTGAATTTATTTTCTCATCTCTTTCAACTCATTCTTATCAGCTAAAGGGCGCTTGCATGTGTCAGTCGCAGAGGACAGAAATTTACAAGACATTTTGGTAGTGTGTATATATTAAGTAGTTTTCTAATCACATGAAGTCCTCATTCAACCCTCACTTCACCTGTTACTTATCATTAACTCACTTTAAGGTCGTCAATTTTTTTTCAGTTTGATATTGAATTTTTACACACAATTCTTTTGTCGTTGCGTTTGTTTCTATTAAAAAAAATTCAGGAATTTCCCGATGATGGTACAATTCGTATCCTATGTTTTCATTTTTCAACATTTTGATCGTCCATAACGCTTGTCAAGCGGATCCCATAGATCCCCTCTTTCTATTAACACTCCATTATCTGTGATACATATCAGGAGTTGTAGAATGCTCTGCATTTCTCTTAAATATGTGATGAACTAACATTCCCTCCCACTACGCTCCAGTTGAAAATAGGTTGTTGTAAATTATTTACAATCAGATTGATCTCACCATGCAAAGGCCAGCATCGAAAAAAATAAATCTTGTTCAGATGATTGCACTGCAACTTATTGCACGATGAAATAAATGCAATTTTCAGTAAAAATTGCTAAACCACCCGTTGGTTATTCTACCTACATGACAAAAACGCAGCTCACTACGTAGTGCACGCCAACCCAAGTGAAATATTTAGTTTTATTCCAGCCGTATAGCACTCCTCCTGGTTTTGTTGATAAAACTACATTCAAAACTGTTCTATCCACCAACACCTCCTCTATGCATCTTTAATTTCGAAATGTGTACAAAGTGGCCAACGCTATAGAGGGTTGTCAAAACAAATTTATAAAACCTTTATAAGACCATAAAGATTTTGAAATTGTTCTAGTGAAAGATTTATGACCACTTGAGAACCTTCATAAAACCTATTGGCTGCCATGAAAACCAGCATATGGCCGAATGGCAATAGCTGTCAAATTTCACTATGATATCGCGGATGGTTTTTGTTGTTCTGCTTTGTTCGAATCTCTGCTCTTCTGAGTCATAAGTGCATTTAATTTTAAGGTGAATATTGTCACGATAAAAAATTGAAACAAATATATACGATAAATTAGTCAAGTATTTCCTGAACTATGAAGGAATTCAATTAGTTTATCTTAAAGAATGCTGAAATTGTTCTTTGATTTACAGTTTATTTGCATTACGTTCAATATTTGGTGTACTTATTTTGCCACATTTCAATCACAGTTTTTCCAAAAAGTCAATTTATCTTTGTTCAGGAGTAACATCACCCAACCCAACCCATGCAGCCGATCCTTGTTGATAGAACATACCCACGGCAGGAATCATTCAGAAATGTTGTACATTTCAGGGTGGGTGAGTATGTTCGGGAGTAACATCACCCTGTCCTCGCTACGCCACTGTCGAATGAGAGAACTTTCTCTTCAACGATCGTACCTCCGATCCGAGACGACATTCTCTCTATCACTTCGACCGATAGCGACAGCGATCACGGGTGATCGTTATTGGTAACGTCACAGCAGGGATCATCTGGTTGCTAGAGAGTGGATTATCTGGTGTGCGGTAGTCGTGTCGGCTCTGACTCTCGAGAAGGATGGACGAGAGTTCTATGTTAACTGTTTGTAACTGAACTCCAAAAGAAACCCCAAACCCAACCAAATTACAGTCTGCTATCGGCAAAGCGCATACAGTATCCCACCCTACTGGCAGTGTAATTAATTACCCCCCAATCGGTGTTGGTGAGGGTCCGGTAACCTAACAATCTTCGCAATGGCTACTATAAAACTATTTGGTCATTTGGTGACTTCCCTCAATGCTAATTTACCGTTTAATGCATTTACTGGAGGCAAAATGGTTTCAAAATGTTTTTTCAACTGACCATAATAAGATTATATAAATGAGTCCTAAAACGGCATTTCAAAACAGCATTTTACAAGTTCATAAAGTCAAAATAAAACCTTTGATAGGAGTAAAAGGAATTTTAGAAGACAAGGTTCAAGGATCGTTCCAAATAAGCTGTGCAGGTGCTCATAAACCTGATTAAAATATAAATCCTATTGGTTCCTCTTGGAACCATAATAAAACCCGATTGATTTCAAGTGGCGTTAATAAAACTTTAATAAAACTTAAAAAAGCTGGATAGTTAAGGCAATTTTACTTGGGAATCCTCTCACGCGTATATGTGAGTTGGTTTCGTTCGTTGCCTCTGACCAGCAAATGGCCACTGTCCCATTTTTTATAAATAATATTTTATTTTACTCCGCACTTTGCCGAAACTCAGATGCCTTCGACATGACGAGACCTTCAATTGAGCTTCAAAACAGTTTTAAATAAAATCTGTAGTAAAAATTTGGTTGAATATAATTTTTCAACCTTTGAACTTTTCAAAGCAAATGTATAACTAGTTGAATATAGCTTACAGCTAAAATACTTGAAGTTAGAATAGTACAACCAAGTAATCGGTCGCTGCTTATTAGCCTAAGCCCTGGGCACATTTTCATATCCGATAATCTATGATAACTAATTTAAAAGTTTTGGTAATCTTGTTTAACCTAACAGTACGCATATTGCTTATATCAAATCCCAATTATGAATCAATCTATTCAATCGATTAGTTACAAAAAGACCCTATAAACAACTACAAAAAAGAAAAATACAGTTTGAAAGGCACTCCGAGAAATCTCCGACCATGACAAGAATATGATCATCAGAGCCGTTTCAAGAATTACGAAAATTGACATAGTTACAGTTGTTCGAGCATGGTGAAGATTAGGACAGCAGGTATAATGTGAATACTTTAATCGTTTTTTCTCTAAATCAGAGATATCTTAATAATGCTCAACCATTCTGTAGTTTCTGTGTGTGTGAAAGTTCTTACTATTATATTGAACGACCCTCTCCTTATCTAAAAAATCTTTTTGAGAAGATTAAAGACGACTGAATCAACACATTTTTGGCTTGTGTAACATTTGGTCAAGAAATCAGTAACTGTATATAGATTGTTCCGAAAAATATAAATACCCTTTCTTTCTCAATTAAAAAAAGACCATTCTATGATTTTGATTATTTAATTTTCAAATATAGTAACTAACAATGTTTTCTCTCTATCTTTATTTCAATTTGCTTGATTTTTTGTTGGGTAGGCGAGTTCTTCAACTTTTCCCTAAACACTACTCATATACTTCTGCACAGTACTTTGTCCTACAATTTTCACCACTTTTGGTTAATCTTTCTTATACATATTTTTTTAGTTTCTTGATTATCGACATTTTCATCGCTGGGCTGGTTCATCTCCCACCTTAGTCACTGAAATACCTTTTGGGTATTTATGTAACTTGTCCGGGGGTGAGATTCGAACTCGTGACTTTGGCGTGAGAGGTATGGATATATACCACTACACCGGGGTCGGCCCTTCTTTCTTATATTTTTCAACACTATCCGCTGATTTCATGTGTTTTCCCAGTTTTGCCTTCGTCAAAGACCAGAAAGTTTCGACAGGGGGAATCTCTGGGCATTTTGGTGGATTCATCTCCTTCAAATACGATATTGTTCCTTATGTACCACTCTGGTGCATATTAAGAGTAATGGCAGGAAGCAAGATCAGGCCAAGAGATTGTAGGCTCGTTGTTTGATCAAGGTTTGAACATTAATTGCTGAAGTACTTAGCTTTTTACCACATCTTGGGCTGCTGCTAAAGGATGACGCTTGAAATAGTCCCTTAACTTTCTGTCGATTGTAGAGTCAGCGGAGCCGGAGTTTTCTACCCCGCCTCGGGCAATCTACGAAAGAACACTGTTGTTGATACTTTCGTAATACGGTTTGAACTGATTTGACACTCACACCTTCTTCCTTTAGCCAGTTATCTGATCAAAAAACCACTTACGGTGCACTGTTTGCGTACAATCCGTTTTCTTTGCCCGGGAGAAAGACCACACATCTTCAAATCTTTGCGAAAAATTGAAAAGAAACAACAACATCAGTTTAATTTAGATGTAAACAACAGGACGTAGCCAAAATTTGGTTGAATACTGCACGCATTGTGAATTTACGGTTAATCATAAGTATATTTATAATGATCGGAACAGTCTATATAATGTTAAACTTTTCGTTCGTCTTTTTTAATTTGGGAGAATGTACGTATGCCAATCTCTAGTGCCGCAAGAGACCAAACTTTAGCAAGGGCATTGAGTTCAGGGCTTCATTGAGCTGAGTGGACAAGTTAAATTGCGTGGTCATATGGCCATATACATTTTAACAGAGTGTTATTTCAAGCATACGAGAAAACACGAACCTGCTCTGCTTTCCCGAAAATTTGTTTTATCAACATGATTCAAAACACGAGGTAACAAAAACTTCTATGCTCCATCCGAGCAATTGCTTAGAATGAATTAAATTAATTTTCAACCAGATTGTCAACAACTTAAAAAAATTGATTCAACTCAACCATTTGTTTCATCCTCATTCTACCAGCTCCCTCAAACATTCACAATTTGAGTAGATGATATTCATGAGCCACACATAAAATGGACCGTTGAAAATGCTTGCTGGTATAAGTTGTTTTCATACCGATTGAGAATTGTTTTTTTTTATCCACACAAAGACCAGTTTGAGGCAAGTTTCAAAATTAGCAACTTCTCCAATCAACCTGATCGTTCCTGTTGAAAATTTCATCGCAACTGTTACGGCACGATAGAAATCTCTTGCAAGTAAACCGTTGCATTCCCCGAAAAGATAATGACCAACACCATGCTATCACGAAACAATCGGTGACCAATTTCCCGGTGAACTCCGTCTACAGCAGGCACAGTTATTCCAAATCATATGTTAACGACTGCACAAATGAACTCACGCGAGAGCACACTAGTCGGCCGGCAATTGGTGGCACATGCTATCAGCAGCATCCTTCTGGCTGAGGTGGATTCGTTCATAAAAAAAAAAAATAACTCCAGACCAACTAGCTGCTCTTCGTTATGAATGGCATTTTACGTTGGACTCGGATTATGGGGAGTGTTCGTTCGTAGAATTCCATCCCGATTGGAGTCGATAAATGAAAGTCTCGATTTTTTTTCACCTACCACCCGTTCGACAGCACACACGCACATATTTTATTCATGAATTCAAACAGTTATATTAATTTGGCGCTTAAAACCGGATAATTGGACTGTTCTTTTTTTTTCTCCATTTCACCTTTTGGAATCATTTATCAAACCAATGGTCGAAAAAAGCCACACGAGTCTGGACAGGGATAAAAGCTGAGCACCAACAACACCAACTACATAAAACCGCAACTGTCTTTATCTATCCATCCAGATCTCAGCATCACCTCGACAATCATCAACATCAAACGCCAGCAACAAGAAGCAACAGCACCACATCTCTACCACGATCAGCTACCAGAGATCTAAACAAAACATCACCCAGTGGGTTTACACCCTTCTGCTCCTCATCCTTCTTATCCGCAAAACATTGAAATGATGAGGAGAAGTGGTGGCGGTGGCAAACATTATGAATGAGGATCAACAGGTAGTAAGATGGAGCTCAAATTATCTCTAATAATCTTCATCAAATCGGTTCTAGAAGGCATAACAGTTATACGTATGTGGCTGCCATGGTTGGGGCGGCAAAATAGGGCCTCACCACATCGCGTTACTTGCTGTGACGAACGACCGACGATGGCGCGGTACGAGATCAGCCATACACGCAGTGCGCAGCATACATGCTCCGTACCGTGCTCACAGATGCCGATACGTGAGCTGACACACGCAAAAGAAAGTGGTCATTTGAAATGAATTTTGGGGGCTCAACTGTTCTTTGGTGTGACTTTAACCAGTTTTCATAGATAAGTTGTAATTTCTAACTTAGTAGATCCAAGCTTCTTAAAAAGTTCAATCAGTTTCGTTGCAGAAAACAACGAATAGATTTGTTATTCCTACCTTCGATTGCGTAACTTAAACGAAATTTAATGGTCAGTGTCTGCACTCCAATAAAAGGGAAGACGCACCACAAAACGGGGACATGATGCACTATTATATTGGGATAGCATGCACCGCTTTTAAAACGTAAAAAAACACGGCTATTAAAAGTTACTCATTAGGGTTGTAAAGGGAGGAGGTTGCAACATATCGCCACAACCTCTTAACTCTGTTTGGTAGTCCAGCAGCAAATGAGTATCGAATACAGTACGTTGCAATCGTTTAGCAGCATTTATAAAATTTGATCTTTAGACGCAGTCACCTTTATCGCGATTTTCTTTGAAAGCTCTTAAGTTTGCTCAATAGTTTATGCTGTTTCTGCACATCAGTAAGTATTTGCGTTGTGTACTGTGTAGTATTTTGCATTTAAGTTAGTTTGCCTAGGTACGGGAAAGGCAAAACGCTTGAACGAGCTGCAAAAAGCCCAAATCCGAGTTCTGGCGGATACTGGTCTCAGTAATCGTGAGTTTACCCGGAAAATCAAGAGATCCGAAAAGGTTGTTCGGAATTATCGAAAAAATCCGTGAACAAAGAGGAATTCGAAACTAACAGCTCGGCAAAAAGCTCGGCAAACAAATTCGAGAGGAAGCTGTTTTATTGCCAAACTTGATCTTCCAGTGCACAAAAGTACCGTTAGCCGCGTTTTGAATGTGTATCCGAACATCAAATGGACAAAACCAAAGCCTAAACCCAGTATTACGCCAAAGCACAAAGCAATCCGACAATAATTCGCATAGAATCATATATCCTGGTCTGACCAATGGCGCCAGGTCATTTTTCCGATGAGAACAAGTTTAAACTCGACGGCCCAGACTGCTACAGTCATTATTGGCTTGATTAAAAGGATAAAGGAGTAACCCGATCCAAGAGAAATTTTGGAGGAGGAACTGTAATAGTATGGGGTGGATTTTCCTATGATTTCAAATTATTCATCTGCTGAATCTCCACAAAAATTAACTCGACTACTTACTGCGACCTCTTGGAAGAAGTGTTGGTGCCGTTTTAGGAAGATCATTTGGACGAAGAGGTTATTTTTCAGTAATCCATGTGTCGCGACAGACCAAAGCATGGTTTGAGTCGAAAGAAATCACTGTTCTTGAATGGCCAGCATGTAGTCCAGATTGTAACCCTATTGAGAACCTTTGAAGCATTCTGCCATCGAAGGTTTACGCAAATGGACGCCAATTCAACACCGTGACTGAGTTGAAGGCATGCATCAAGGAGTGCTGGGAACAAATCGACCAAGAAACTATCAAGAAGCTGGTATCTTCGATGCCCAAGAGAGTTTTTGAAGTCATCAAGACCAAAGGAGGAGCTACCACGTACTGAAACAACAATAATTTGCAAATGCTTGGATTTTACTGAAGAGGACTTGAAGTGCGGCTAAACAAAGGCAACCCTTTGTTATTATGATTTTTTGATTTTTACTTCATAAGAGGAAATATTTTTGAATAAATCATGCTACTTTTTATAGCTCGGAGAGATAAATAATATGATTGACAAATGCAACGATATAACATTAATTTGATTTAAAACCAAGAAAAACCTTGGTGCGGCTAAACGAATGCATCGCACTGTATAGATGGCAAAACGTTGTGTTGCCAACTCCTCATTATATACACGGAAAAAAATCCGTGCCCAGATCCGTGTACTGCAATCTAGTTTTATTTTGTTGATCTTGAGTCACACCGAACAAAGCAATCTAGTAATAACACAAAAATATTAGGGGAACCGGGTAAAATCGGCCATATCTTCGTTCACAGAGCAGTGCGGTGAACAATTTTCCAGCAATTTTTTTAAAAATTTTACAATTGTGAAAAACATGAAAGTATTAGAGGTATTGGAGGAATCAGGGTAAAATCACCATATATACGTTCACAGAGCCGTGCGGTGAACAAAACTCACTTTAGTCGATTCTACAGGAAATTTTACATGGGACTAGCCTTATTTTGTTGGTCTTTCATCACATCGAGCAAAGAAATTTCTGAAAAACAACAATATTAGAGGAATCAGGGTAAAATCAGCTATATCGTCATTCACAGAGTCGTGCTGTGAACGAAACCTACTTGAATAGGTGCTCCTAAAAATTTTACATACGACTAGCATCATTTCGTTGATCTTGAGTTACACCGAGCAAAGAAATATCTGAACAACAAAGAAATAATAGGAGAAATGGGGTAAAATAAGCTAATTTTCTCCCCAGGCAGTTTTGTGCGGTCAATGAAACCACCTTCTTTTGATTCCTTGGAAATTTTCCTTTAAGTTAAGGTAACATGTATAGAAATCGTTCCACTCCGAGCTGAAATATAGAATTTTTTCCCGTTTTGGGCACTTTTTTTCTCACTGTGCAATGGAAGGCATGATCAGAGATCGATCATGAAAACTCTTAAAAATAATGATAGAAATTACCTACCACAGCAATATTTTAGGCTATGGCAGAAAGTGCGTACTATTTAGTAAGCACAAAAAATTGAAAAAAAAATAAATTGCAATTTTTGTAAACTAGGACAGGTCTAGGATTATTTTTTCGATAGGGCGAATCTAACAATGAGAAATTCTCTCCTCTCTCGCTCTTTTTCATTTATTACAGCGCCATTATAAGACTTTTGAGGGATCATTCAGTACAGATAGCAACACAACAGTGCTAGATAGCATACTCTACAAATAGTAGAAAGAAAAACGTAAAGATGAATGGAATATGAATGAAAGAGAAAGTAATCAAAGAGAGTCTCTTAATTTCAGATTCACCCTTATGAAAAAAAAAAAACCATAGAAGTCTACCATTTTTCTATTAATTGAATTAATTTGGGATACGCAAAGGGTTAACACGAAATTCCTAAAACAAATATTGGACCACTATGAATAAGAAATTAGCTCAGTCGGTAAAGGCGCGCCTACAAAGCAACGCCATGACTGGGTTTGATTCCCGGTCTGATCTAGGTATTTTTCGTTAAGTAAAATTTGTTGACTCACTGGACATGAGTATAATTGTACTTGCCACACAATCATAATAATGCAAAAATGGTACCTGGCATTCAAAATTCTTAATTATTAGCTTAGGAAGTGCATTTAGAACACTAAGTTGAGAACAATCAATAAGCTAATCGTTATAAGCTTTAATCGCTAAGAAAAAAAAGAAGAACACTATTTACCGTGTATCCTTGATTCTATAAATAACTAATCACATACAAAAACAAAGTAACCCATTTGCTGCACCTCACAATCTAGAGAAGCCCTGTAGGTGTGGTTCCAGGGCGTGCTCAAGATAGTTAGATAATGTTATTAAAGAAATATACATATAATGAAAATGAATGAACTGTAACTCTATATCTTGTGAATTCACTATCACTTAAAAAACAGCTTGGCACGTGTTTTGAATGGATATTGAATATTTTTGGGTTTGGATCGTCATAATTTCAACAAAAAAATATACCCACTCTTAAAAGCGTGACATAAAGGGTGCTCCAAAAAAAATTTAGTCAAATGTTTTTTTCTTTTTCAAGTTTAGTTAATACAGAATACAGGAGAAATATTCAGCCAAGCTTCCTTTTTACCGAATGTAAATTGCCAGATCTTTCGTTTAACACCTGCCATAAGATTTTGTACAGTCTCCTTCCCTAGCAGCACACATGTTGCCATTAAGTTGAGAAAACATAAATGTGCCTTAGTAAGTCATAATCAAGCTGCTGCAACTAATTATGATCGCGGTGTGCTACTTGGGTTGTCCACTTTATTTGCCGCAGAACGCCGGTTTGCCCCTAAACTGTGTCTCGCTCACAACAGCTTTTCGAGTCTTGTTAAGAGTCCGCTTGACGATGGCCCAATATTAATCGATTGGGTGGAGATCTGGCGTGTTGAGAGGGTTATTGTCCTTGGGCACCACTTGAACGTTGTTGGCAGCATACCAATCTCCGTTATGAAGATGCAACAGATGAAGATTTTCTCCGTAACGAAGATGCCAAATCCAGCCAAAATAGAACGGAACAATTGTGTCGCTTCAAGAAAGGCAATAGACGTTTTTGTAGGCACTCGCTCAGATAAATTTCCTGGTTCACGGTTCCGGTCGCAATGTAAACGTTGCTCTACAAACCACAGGTGCAGATGGCCTGCCACGCCAGATATTTCTTCGTGACCTTCGACAGTTTAATGTGCTTGAAAATATACCTTTCTCCGTTTAGTTGGCATATAAAATTCCTGTCCAGAAAGCAGTTTTAAGTCTGCCTTGACGTAAGTTTCGTCTTCCTGTACCACGCAATCAAACTTCGTCAGCATCGTCGTGTACAACATTCGCGATCGTGCTTTGGCCGACGTGTTTTGTTAACCGTCGCGATTTGGAGTCACCACTTTCTTGTAAGTCGACAGTCCAGCTCGTTTATAGCTCAACCCACGGATGAAGCCGTCACTCCCAGCTTCTTTGCGACATCTCGGACGAAGAGGTTGGGGTTCCGCTCGAAACCGCGGGCAACTCTTTTTGTCGTCGCTGTGGCCTCCGGCTTTCGATTTCCTCCCGCTCCAGCTTTCCTGCCTTTCGACAAACGTTCACCGAACACTTTTAATACGATGGTAACAGTTGATTTAGCCACATTCAACAATTTCGCCAACATGGCGTGAGAGTAGTTTGGATTTTCGCAATGCACGTGCAAAATTTTGATGCGTTGTTTCTCTTTCTTCGACGACATTTTGATAACTGAAGTGCTGATCTCAAAATCAAAATAGGGTGTGTAAAATTTTTAATGCACGTTGAAAGGAAATGCGTCAAGTTTAAGTCGACCAAATTTTGATCGAAACACCCCCACCAATTATTTAATATGTATATTTTATAAACCAAAAATATACAAGTAACTTCATGCTAACTTGCTTCAAGTTTATGTAAAGATTTTTAAATTAATAGAGCCAATTTCAGATCTGCCCACTCTAGAGCCATTTTCCCTGAGAGAAGTCAACATATTCGTTACAAACTCTCATCTAGCGATTGTACTTCCACTCGGCAGTATGTACTGAGCCACAAAGTGCCTACGGGGGCAATTTATTCAATTCAACGCTTAAGGCTCGACATGTTCTCACTTCCATTATTGTTGTCAGTATTGAAATTAAATAAGAACCGGGCTTACATTCCCAATACCCCCTACATCTATAGTGTATCGAAATTTCTTTCACGGTTTAGATCTGTGTGTTTCAATCAGGAATAGGCCACTAGCAACTTTTTTTTTCGAAAGGAAAATGGGACCGAAGAGGTTGATAAGCACTGGCTTAGATGATTTAAAAAAAAAAAAGAAGTGAAAAAACGCATCATGAACCATGCCTGACATCTTGAGTGACCTATGTAGTGAAACAAACCGAATCGGTACACACAGAAGACTAGCATAAGCAGAAGAACACAGTGGCTGTGGCGATGATAATGATGCTGCTGATGATGATGAGTAGTAAATTGTAGCACCTGCTGTTGATGATATGTGTGTCACGATATGTGGTTATGCGAAGAAATTAAAACAACATCAGAAAAATTTAGATTGAAAGCGAACGATTATGGACGGTAGACATCACGAGCACGCACAAAAATAACAAGACGATCAGATTCCGGAACCTGCTCTTCGGGAAAGTTACTGCCAGTTTTTTTTTAAACTGCTACTGATAGTCACAGACAGATGATGTTGCGTCAAACCGTTTGTTTTGTGCCTCGTCTCGACTGGAAGATTGACATGAGCGGGTGCGTGGACGCATGGATTATGCATTGATAAGAGATGAATTGCTAGTTTGATTATTTTGATCAGTAAACAAGTTGCTTGTTCGTGTTATTCATTATTCATACAGAAACTAATTACTTCGGACTATTGACAAAACACAATTTCATTACAAACTATGCAACACGGATGCTTGTAAATTCATCCACACCTGATTCACAATTCATAAGGGTCTCAGATTTATGGATCAATAAGCGAAAACATAAGTAAACAAACAAAAGTAATCTCCAATTGATCACGACACGATCCGCCCAGATAACCATCACGCACGTCCACCCTCTCAACCCGGCAGCACTTCTTCGGCTCTAAATCGTTAAGCTTAGCATTAGTCATGTAGTTATGCATGTGCGATGCGCCAAAACGTTTTCACGCTCTGATGGGCAAACTGAATGGATAATTTGCGCTTCTTTGCGGTGTGCCGCCATGCCACCAGCCCAACATAGCTTTTAGTTGCACCCTTCTGATGGGGAGCTAGTGTTGTGGATTGCTGAATTATAAGCACGGGCACCTACAAACGAACGAGCAGTGTTTGCCGCTGCTACTGCTGATGATGATGATGATGATATTGATTGAAAGCATTTTACCATTCCGGAATCCACCGCCACCGAGGACTGCCCACCACAAATGAGCTTGTAAGGGCTGTGCTTGGATACATTGAAACAAGCGGGTGGAGTTGGGATGATCTAGACGGTTTGTAAGTCCGTGTGAATTTGTTTTACATTAACCACTTTGCTGATCATAATTGTTGAGGCATTGTGCACTGTAACATGCTTATTAGATAGATGCTAATTCAAAAACATCTGCTTCTAAGTGCTTGAGTGAACATTGTGCACTGTACAATGAACATTAAATTTTTTTAGCAAGTATTTGAACTGTATGCGTCTTTGACGCCATGCCATCGATTTGAAACTCACTGAAATGTGAGACAAGTTACACTTTTAAGAAATGTTCAAACTTGAATTAATTGTTAAAATTATTTAAATAAAAAATCTACATTTTGTTCAATATTCAGGTTCTGATAATGAAAATCTATCACTCTACTCCGGTTTTCGAAAACAATGGATCGATAAATTTTCGCACTGTTTGTTCCGGTAGTGTACAAAATGGTAGACTTTGTACAGGGTGACCGAATATTATCCGTACAAAAAAATAGAGTTTAAACTATCTTTTATTGTTGGATTAAAAAATCAGTATGTTTTGTTTGTTATAGCAATATTTTTGCAAATTACAAATTTTATTTGTTCATTTCAAAATGGCCGCCTCGTGCTGAGATGCACGCCTATAAACTTTTCGCGAAGTTATCTACGATGGCCACGAATTCTTCGACAGATATTTGTTTCCAAACCTTTAAAAGAGACAATTTAAGATGTTCTAGTGATTTATGTGGTGTACTACAAGTTCTTGACTCCAAGATGAACCATACCGAATAGTCCATCGGATTCAAATCCGGTGAGTTAGAAGGGCATTCATCTTTGGTTAAAAAGTTTAGTAAAGTGCGTTCGCAAAGACTAATAGTCTTTTTTGCTCCATGAGCCAGCGCCCAACCTTGTTGAAAAATTCATTCATTTTTACCGAAGTGCTGCGATGCCCTAGAAGCTGATGTGTCAGTAAGTAGCTTCTGATATACCGCTTACGATATAGGGAAGATTTTGAAATTTTCAGTGATTTCGTCAACTTTCTGATGGAAATCGAAATAATCTCACGCTTCGTGGAGTCCGAATGGTGTGCTTGTTTTCCTCTCCCTACGCGGTCATCTAGTGTTCCAAGCTGCTGATATCGTTTTATTGCGTAGATTTTGTCATATTCAGAGTCTTTTCCATATTGAAAGAGTTAAATTACACCTGCGCGCAACTCATTTTGAATGAATTATAAATCACAACTGTCTTGAATCAAACTTTCCGTATTCCACATACATTCTCCTCTAAGACGGCGGTGAAATATGTATGACATATGTCTTGTCGTCCATCAAAATACATGCATCCGGTCGCTGCAAAACTCGCGAATACAATTTCCGGGCCTTTGTGCTCCTCTGCACTTTGTTTGGCGTTTTTGTGGTTCTTGTAGGTCTTCTGGTTGTTCCGTTTCTCTATACGTTGAATCATGACGAGGCTGGGTCCCAATTTATAGGTCAAATCACGTATCAACATTAATTTGTTCTTCTGAACTAGAGCTCCCACTTTCTGATCCAGTTTAAGGTTGGGACATCCGGGTTTTCTGCCTCTTCCTGGCAGTTTATCCAAAGAACAGATTTCCCCAAACTTGGTAATGATGGATTTTACACTCGCGTGATGAATTTCAAAGCACTTCGTCAATTGACGAATAGTTACACCCTTTTCACGTTTCCTTGTGTCCAAAACCTTAATCTCCTCGTCATGACATTTCGAAACCGGAGAATTGAAACTATCTCAAATCCACGCGTACAACGCAAATGTACGTGGATAGCATATTTTCGATACATTCCTTAGTTCAGAACAGCATCCTAAGGATCATTCTGAACTGTCCTCCAAGAACAAGAATACTCCAAATCCATCGCCTGGCTGGTCTACAGACCCTCGGCAAAAGACAAGATAAAATCCTGGAAAGGTTCAAAGAATTATGCCTGAATTATGCCCCCATTCAATCACCAAAAAGCTGGTAAACTAGGCTTGAGTTATAGTAGTTAGGTAGGTTATCAAATATTTAAATTAAATACACTCCCAAGCGGGAGATGGAGAAAAATATTTAAAAAAAACACAAGAAAATCAACAATTTAAACAAAAAAAAAGTACTAAGGACGTAGAGCCCCTCTGGCTAATCAATTATGATTAAAAATTAACCATAAGTTAAAACAACAAAATACAGAAACTTTTTTGTAGCAATCGATGTTCCGATCAAAATTTCGTCAAACAGTAATGTGTGAGTCGCTCAAAGTTCTTATTAATAAGTGAAATTATTTTTCTTTCTAAATTTCAGTTAATACAGAATTCAGGAGAAATATTCAGCTAAGCTTCATTTTACCGAATGCAAATTGCCGGGTCTTTCGATTAACACCTGCCATAAGGTTTTGTACAGTCTCATTGTCCACTTTATTCGCCGCAGAACGCCAGTTTGCCTTGAACTGTTTCTCGCTCACAACAGCTTATTGAGTCTTCTTAAGATTCCGCTTGACGATGGCCCAGTATTGTTCGATTGGGCGGAGCTCTGGCGTGTTGGGAGGGTTCTTGTCCTTGGGCACCACTTGAAGGTTGTTGGCAGCATACCACTCCATGGCCTTTTTTCCGTAATGACAAGATGCCAATTCCAGCCGAAATAGAACGGAACAATTGTGTCCCTTCAGGAAAGGCAGTAGACGATTTTGTAGGCACTCGTTCAGATAAATTCCCTGGTTGACGGTTCTGGTCGCAATATAAACGTTGCTATTCAAGCCACAGGTACAGATGACCTGCCACACCAGATGTTTCTTTGCGAACTTTGATAGTTTAATGAGCTTGAAAATATCTGCCATCTTTCCCCGTCCGGTTGGCATATACAATTCCTGTCCAGGAAGTTGTTCAAAGTCTGCCTTGACGTAAGTTTCATCGTCCTGTACCACACAATCAAACTTTTTCGGCATTGTCGTGTACAACTTTCGTGATCGTGCTTTGACCGACGCGTTTTGTTTATCATCGCGATTTGGAGTCACCACTTTCTTGTAAGTCGACCGTTCACCTCTATCCACGGTTGAAGGCGCCACTCCCAGCTGCTTTGCGACATCTCGGACGGAGAGGTTGGGGTTCCGCTCGAAACAGCGGGCAACTCTTTTTGTCATGACTGTGGCCTCCGGCTTTCGATTTCCCCCCGATCCAGTTTTCCCTGGCTGTCAACAAACATTGATTTAGCCTCATTCAAGATTTCGCCTACTTGGCGTGAGAGTAGTTTGAATTTTCGCCATGCAACATTTTGATACGTTGCTTCTCTTCCGTCGACGACATTTTGATAACTGCTAATTTAAAAATCAAAATAGAGGCATGATGCTACACGCACACATCTTCAAAATGAGGGGTGTGCAAAATTTGTAATGCACGATAAAAGAAAATGCGTCAAGTTTAAGTCGACTATATTTTGATCGAAACACCCTTTAGTAGCTAAATTTTTGATGCGTTCGGCAGTCTTGGTGCTATTTGAATCGGCAATGGGCCAGTGCCAGCTGGCGGCGTGCAACCAGTCAAGTAGATGATGTACCCGTTTGCCGTTGGTGAATTTTGTTGGAAAAAGCCAGTTGATGCAACCACGGGAGTGTAATATGTGTGATCCAGTTGGGTCAGTTAACTTTCAAATGATGTATTTCACACAGCTTATTCTGACTTTGGAAATTAATTATACTGAGTTATTATCTTCCATGCACCATACAACAATGTTTGCAAACTGTCATACAACAGGCTAGATTCAAGCGTTAACTGGCTTAAATATACATGAAATATCCCATTTATTTCTGCCAAATCTATCGTTACCTTTATGTGCATTTTTTTTTTCAAACTTATCGTACCTTTCGATAGGAATCTAAATATTTTGAGAAAGTGTTTGAAAGGGAAACTGAAATGTCGCAGCATAGGTACAGGGGATAGACAAAATAATCGGAACTGGCAATTTTTTGATCAACTTTGTAGGGCTCTTACTTCATGAAATATTATCCGATTTAATCTCGTCAAGATACATATGACTGGAAAATTTATGTTATTTTTTACATAATTGACAATGGCCCCCGGACACCGGAGTTGTTCCGGGTTTCCGAAGAGACTAACTCACATGTTGAATTTGTGCTAAGATTTTGTACAAGATGCCGTTTTATTTAGTAAACACAGGTAAAGAAAAAATATTTACCAAGCGAATGAAATGTTGATTACAATAATCGGCTTTAAATTGACTGATATAAGGCCATTTCCTTGATACAGGTTCTGATAAAGGGTCTAGGATGCGCCGGAACGTCCCGGAGAACCTCTAGTAGGGACTAGTTAGGCATTTATCCCAAAAGATTATGTGCGGCAGCTCTATCTTCATGATTTTTCATAAATATGATATTGATAAACTTCAGAAGGCCATTGGATACATTGACCACTCTCGGCACCACCGGAACGTCCCCGGGGGAACCTTCAGTAGAGGCTATTAACGATTTAACTCCAGCACATGCCATGCGGCAGCTCTATCTTCATGATTGTTCATAATTATGATTTTGATAGACTTGAGAAAGCCATTCGTTACATTGGCCACTGCCGCAACATTTTTGCGGGAACTTGTAGTAAAGATCAATTATGATTTTACCACAAAATATGAACTATATGGTTCACAGTATAGCCAGATTCCTGTTACCTCTGAGGGCCAATTCATTTAGCATTGGTTCAGATAAGCATGTAATAATTCGATTGAGTATAGGGAAGAGTGGCCAGTGTTTAGCAGCACCCTCTAAGAATTCAATGAAACTTTGTGGTTGTGTAGACTCTGCCTTTTCAAGCAACTTTACATACCTTGTTTTTTTTCAAAATTTATCTAGAATGCCATTTGAAAAGGGCTTAATTTTATTGATCGATTTTTTTAAAGTCAAAATTACTCAAAAAGGAGAAGACTTACAAAAAAGTTATGAATGGGTGACTCTTAGAAAATTGTCTGATATTTTATGAAAAAATTGAAAAATCGATTCTTACTCGTTAAAAGAAATATTTTAATATTTAAAGCCTAGAAATTAGAAGAAGAATTAGTATCTTCCATTTAATTCTTCAGATACTAATTCTTCTTCTAATTTCTAGTTACAGGTATTCCACTAAACAGCTCAAACCCTCTAGGATTCATTTAAAGCCTTTTTATAAAAAAAAAAATGCCTATCTTAAAATTGGACGAATTTTCTTTTATAAAGACAATATAATTGTCTTAAAGCTCGTCATACATTGCAAGATGGGCACTTTTAAGGAAAAAAAAGTTTTTCTAACACAAACATTTTCATGTCCTAGTCTTTCCGTGTATCGCGCCAGCTCGTCCTATAATTTGCTCCTTAAACCTCACAGAAGCCTAGTAAATTCAACTATAATGACAATTTGGATTTTTTCTTTGAATGTTTGAAAAACCACGGCTACCCTCTGAAATGGGCTTATTTTTAAGTGTTTTTTTTTTAAACTTTAGTGATAATACAATTAAATCAGGTGGTTGATCCTGTTTATCTCCAAAACTTTCATGTATATTAGAAGAAGGACAATAAATTGGAAAACAAAAGCATTATCACAATATCTGAAGTATTGACCCATGACTCAAAAGCAGTTGTTTATTTCAAAATTGCTAGATTTCATTAAACAAAATTCAATGTTCTGCTCAAAAAATATTTTCATGTCTGATAGAGCAGTGGTCCATTATAAGAACAAATAGAACTTTGCCAGCTAGTGCAATTTCAAGTCCAAGTATGATTGGAAGCCAACAGGCACTTCGTTGCATCGTCTCATGGGTCTATTTGATGCTATTGCTTGAACTTTCAAGTGCATGGCAAAGAGAGCATGCCTTGGTCAAGATTATGGAAACACAATCAAAATTCCTCAGGAACTATACGACTGCGCAGTTGATCAGTCAAATAAAAGTATTACAAAACTGAATTTTTGCTTCATATCAGCTGAACAGTATGCAAAATTGTCACAAGAACTAGAGCAGTTATATAGCCACGTGAAGACAATACCTGGTATACAGGTTCATTACTTTGTACCTATTTAAAAAAATCACATTTCAGCTAAAAGGTTTTCTGATTCAGAGGATAATAAAAAAAATTACTTTGTATATAAAAGATTTATAAATTTAATATATGAAGCTATGTTAATGACTAATACGTGATAATGTAAGCATAAAAATTACATAAAGCCCTTACCAAAACATATGAGTCTAAATGTTATGTTTTGTATTCTCCGTGCGTGGAGTAACGATTATGGTGTAGTAGGGGATGTTCGCTTATCATCATGAGGCACCAAGAGTGCCAAGAGTGGCCAGTAATGTTTGCTAGAATGAAAGATATTAAGAGAAAGTGTTGGAAGTTCCGTCAGTGTACGGTAAGTTAGAAATAGATTAGAAGTATTGACAATTGAGCGAAAGGGCATGGGTAAAGTAGTACTTGAACCAACAACGTTAGCCTTGCCTAACATCCCACTGCGGGGTAGGTCGAGGCACGGACGAATCCGGCTTGTTGAGGCAGTTTTCATTGTAGCAAATATTACTGTTCGGTGCCTCATAGTTATGAGCGAACATGTCCTTCTACATCAGAAACCTATGAGTTTTCATTGACATAAGCAGTATTTCGAATTTTGAATCGTTTTTAAATGGATATGCATAAAATCTTATCAAATTAGAATTTTCTAATTTGGTAAGACTTGACGCATCTCCATTTAAAGACGATTCAATAATGGCGTCCGCAATTTTTTAAGATTTATCAGCTCCCTTTATCACAATTTTTCCCATACCCTTTACACGTACTGTAACAAATCTTGACCTTCCTTCCACCCGCTACCCTCTCAAAGATATTCGAAGCTATATTTGAATCGCCCCTAAACATAGGAATATCCGAATAAGCAGTTATGAGTGACTTTAAATTTAACGTACACTTTTGGTTCTGTTTTACTGATGTTAACGGATACATAATGTTTTTGACGCTTTTCAAATGTTAGTCTAGATGATTATTGTTTTTGCAGTGATGTTAAGTACATTCAATTCATTATAACTGCTAATTTTTATTAGATTCTATAGGGGTGTTGAATACCATAAACACGTGTTTGCGTGATACACGGTAAAAATAGGACATGAAAAAGTTGTTGTTTGAAAAAAAAAAATCCTTAAAAGTGCCCATCTTGCAATGTGTGGCGAACTTTTAGACAATTCTATTGTCTCTATTAAGAAATTTTTTTGTCCAATTCTAAGATAGCCATTTTCTGCGAATTGGCATTAATTTTTTTTTTTTAATTTCTTTCAAAAAATTTCAAACAATTTTTTAAAAATCACCCAGCCATAACATTTTTGTAAGTTTTGTCCTATTTGAGTTATGATGATTTAAAAAAAACAATAAAAAAAACTTAAGCCCTTTTCATGTGACAGTCTAGAAAAAACAAAGTATGCAAAAAAACACCTTATGAAAAGTTGCTTGAAAAGACATAGTCTACACACCCACAAAGTTTTATTGAATTTTGAGAGGGTGCTGCCAATCTCGAAGACGAGTTGGAGTGAAATTCTTCTAATGCTGGTATAAAGTTCCATTAATAGGGAAGATTCAATAATGATGTCAGGCAGTAAGGGGGGAGGGGGGGGGGGTTGGGAAAACGTGACAATCCATACAAAAATATTTGAAGGTCCATACAAAAAACGTGACAGGGGAGTTATAAAAAGTAACTTTTTGCGTGACATCATTATTGAACCTTCCCTAAGACCACACCCGCGCTATTTTTAACTTAGACTACGTCTATCTGCAAGGGTAAGGATCAAATGAAAATTTGAAAAATAGCGACCGTCATGAATAATTGAAACTTGAACGCTAATAAGTTTATCATTTTCCGATAGATTATCAAGATTAGGAGTGTCAAAATGCGGAAAGCTCTTGAAACTGTTTTTTCTGCATTTCACTTCAGTCCAAGAATTTCCATGTTGGAACTCATTTCCTGCGATAACCATTAAATTATTAGTTTCAATGGAACAGTACCATTAGCAAATTAGTCCAGTTCAAATCCATTTGTCTTTACCGCCAAATTGCAAATCTCTAGTACGCACACTCATGTACCCACACGTTCTTGCCGCCGTCAATACCGTCATCACCTCCTCCTAATCTACTCGCCTTTCGAGAAGCTAAAGATTGATAGATAGAGCAGCTCCTCCTGGCCCTCAGCCTATGGGAAGTCCGACTCTCGGTGTCCTAACGGTTTTATCAGCATCCCGTACACGCAGCATTCACATTATGGAAAACCTCTGACCTCGAAAAAAAAACGCAAAAAATGATGTTTTCATCGGCGCTGAAGCAGGTTCAGCTAAAGCGTAATCACTGGTTAGCAGTTAATTTCGCATATACGTATTTACCGACTTTTAGACAATACACACATGTTCCAGCGCAAGTGGCTGCTTTCGTGGCTTCCCGAAAAAAAAACGAGTTGCTTCAATTGAAATAATTGTAGGGGAGGTGTTTTCTCTTTCCAGGTTTGGGTCCACAACGAGAGGAAAAAATCGGCTCGATAATTACAGCAGCCGCAACGTCTTACTCGTTTTTCAACTAATTGCATATTTGCAGCATTAATTGTGATAAATTTTTTCGTGTACCATATTGAACAGTTATGGACTTTGTACGAACCACTTCCTCCCTGATAACTACGGGCGGGAAATCTAAGCGCCGCGGCGTTCAGGTAATTGCAGTGAACAATTAATCACGTTTTGAGTGCATGTGGTTATCTGGCAATTAAGGTTAGCCCGATTAGCGTTCGGCTAGAGTAAGTTTAAAAAGAAATTGTGATTATGGATGTTAAGTTCAGCACTGATCGACCATTGTAACCACGTTATTTAAGCCACACTAAACTTGCAATACTGTTCGAAAGAAACACAAAGGTTCCCTTATCACCTACTCTTATCAACATTTCACCTTAAAACAGTACTGAATCATCATTTGTTGACGGTGCGTATCGATCCTTTGTGCGGGTGACAGCCGAGCAAACCTCTTGTCGGCCTTTAAAACCTGAAGAAAGAACGCACTTTGCTAAGGAACGATGGCGGAGGTGGCGCTTCTGCTAATCCGTGATATATAAGAAGCGGCGCCTAACTCGTCGTGTTTGCATATCAGAACGCCCCTGCTACTACTGGCCGGTGACTTGAAGGCGGCTTAGATCAGTCAAGAAAAACGCTCCCTCAACCCGAGTCGAACGGATTTCGATGCGGCGCATAAGCTTATAATCCAACGTTTATTTTTCACTTCAAGCAAATCCGCCACCACCGCCACCATCGCCACCAACACACCGCACCACTTCGGTTCAACGTTCACGCTCTCCTACAGTCAGTGGTCCTCTGAAACAGATATTACCTAACGAAAGGAAGAGCTGCCCGTAAACTGACCGAAAAAAGGCACGTTTGCTTATGGGTCTGGGCGCACCCCTTCTCGCGTGATTTCGGAGACACACGGATTGCTGCCAGGATTATGGACCTCTGACGCGCGGGTTTTAAAAAGGTTTTACCCGCAGCTGGATAGTGATAAAGAAAGTACACAGTGTTTTGAGTGGATGTGAAACATCATGATTAAATTTAAATCCGATAATACTCACGAGCTATGACTTTGTGTCGCGTCGCCAGCAGCGAACGAGACAGGGAGTCGGAAAGACGATGCATTTGCAAAAAAAAAAAGATAACTTCCAGGTGGTTGTTTTTCACTTTGCCTGGTTTTCGTCGTACTCAGCTAGCTGCGAACCGCGGGAACACGCCTACACCTACGTTGAGCTCGTGCTAACCGGATAGAAGTGGAAAGTGATTTCAATGCGTAGGTGGATGGAAAATCGAAAACCTCATTCATTAAACGAGTACTAGGCGCCATGTTATGAGATTTTAGTGAGCTTATCAATTTTGCACAGCTAATAGTAAGCATCTGGCGAGGTGAAACTGAAAATATTTTCAACTGTGCAAAAAAAAAACAATAACAAGTTGCGCAGAAGGGCTTACAATAATTCTACCCACGGAGGGACCATATTTGATAATATTTGTTGTTTGCAAAGCATGAACGCTCGACGGAAAGTTTCTTTGCTATTTAATCAAGATCATCTCTTCAAAGTAAAAATAAAATATGAGGAAAATAAAGTTTGATAATATTTTTTTTATTGCTTCTAGATAGTCGAAAATTTCTGATCGTGCGTGGTAAATATTTTTAGTTTTCCTAGTTCCCGACTAACAATATTTCAATATTTCCTCATGATTTCAACTCAAGGAATTTAAGACGATTCCATTAAAGCATGTTGTTTCTTTTCAACATTCGCTTTGATTATCTTTAGTGTTCCTGCTAACATGTTATGTCGCCCACCACCATGCTGGATTCTCTATTTCTGTACCAAATATGGTCAGTACAATCCATTAGAAATTTTGCAAAAGTTTTAAGATGTACGTTAAGAGTTCACGTGTAAGAGTCACGCCAGTAAAAACCATATTTCATCAATTATTATTAAGTCTCATTACAATTAAGTTGTTATATTTTTAAAAAATTGACATTTTTCACAAGTCTTATTGAAGATTTTAAACAAATAATCTACTGAAGATTGGGAAGAGTATACCAATGTAAGGAAGATACTATTCAAATTTTGTCATTTTCATGAATATTTGAATTTATATATCATAAAAATGGTAAAATATGTATCATCCTCCTTTTATAAATAATATAATTATAATCGTAAAAAGCAACCGACAAAAATGATCACCAAAAATTTATTTTAAATGGGATATTTTTTAAGGGATACTTTCAAGGGATAAATAAACACATAAAGAGTGTTTCGATCAAAATTTGGTCGACTCAAACTTGACGAATTTCCTTTCATCGTGCATTTTGAGGATGTGTGTGTAGCACTTCAGTGATCAAAATGTCGTCGAAGAAAGAGAAGCAACGCATCAAAATGTTGCAAGTGCATGGCGAAAATCCAAACTAATCTCAAGTTGGCGAAATTGTTGAATGTGGCTATATCAACTGTAACCAACGTATTAAAAGTGTTCGGTGAACGTTTGCCGATAGACAGCAAAGCTGGATTGGGGGGAAATCGAAAGCCGGAGGCCACAGCGATGACAAAAAGAGTTGCTCATTGTTTCGAGCGGAACCCCAACCTATCCGTCCGAGATGTCGCAAAGAAGCTGGGAGGGCGTCAACCGTGGTAGGCTAAAACGAGCTGGACTGTCGACTTACAGAAAATGGTGACCAAATGACGATAAACAAAACACGTCGGCCAAAGCACGATCACGAAAGTTGTACACGACGATGCTGACGAAGTTCATTACGTGGTACAGGACGATGGCACTTACGTCAAGGCAGACTTTAAACAACATCCTGGACAGGAATTTCATACGGCAACCGGACGGAGAGAGGTAGCAGATATTTTCAAGCACTCTAAACTGACAAAGTTCGCGAAGAAATATCTGGTGTGGCATGCCATCTGTACCTGTGGCTTGAAGAGCAACGTTTACATTGCGACCGGAACCGTCAACCAGGAAATTCATCGGAGCGAGTGCCAACACAAACGTCTACTGCCTTTCCTGAAGCGACACAATTGTTCCGTTCTATTTCGGCCGGAATTGTAATTTTGCCACCACGGAAAAAAAGGCCATGCTGCCAACAACTTTCAAGTGGTGCGCAAGGACAAGAACCTTCTCAACACGCCAAAGCTCCACCCAATCGAACAATATCTGGCCATCGCCAAGCGGAATAAGATTCAAAAAGCTGTAGTGAGCGAGAAACAGTTCAAGGCAAACTGGCGTTCTGCGGCGAATAAAGTGGGAAAGGTGACTGTACAAAATCTTATGGCAGGTCTAGCCCCGGCAATTTTTATTTGCTAAAAATTAAGCTTAGGTGAATATTTCTCCTGTATTTTGTATTAACTGAACTTGAAAAAGAAAAATAATTTGACTTATCAATAAAACATTGATCGACTCACACACATTACTGTGAGACCAAATTTTGATCGGAACACCCTTTATCAGCTATGTTTTTGCAGAGTTGGTTTATTGAACCTCTTTCCCTACACACTACCAAAATCTCGTGTAAATTTCTGTCCCTGAGACCGACACATGCAAGCGTCCTTTAGCGCATAAGAATACGTTGAAAGAGATGAGAAAATAAATTCAACCGAACACATCTTTTGTCGAATTGCGTATGTTTCAGTTTCAGGAGCCATAATTTTACACGAAATCTTTCTTTACGTTCTCTGACTATTACATTCCCCGACTTTACGTTCCCGGACTATTTACAAACATGGATTAGGTCTCGTGTAAAATTCATAATTTCTAAGTGTGTAGGCTAAATACCCGCGCCCAGGACTTATCGCCACCCATCAATTTCTGTGAAACACTTAGACTATCTGTCTTACACACTTTCATCCACTCTTTCTTCAAATCCTTGTTGTTTTTGCAGACCTTCCTTGTTTTCCTTGCCTTGCTTGACCTTTATAAGATTCATAGGATCTTGTTGAATTGTTCAAATACAGATTGTTCATAGGATCTTGAATCTTTATTTTGTCGTTGAAACAGAAAATGTTTTCTAGGCATTCCTCGTTCAGCGTAAACGATGAGCTTTTTATTGGTGATTAGTTTACAAAGTGTTATGTTAAGACACTGTTAACTTTGTCCTCGGTTAGCTTAAAGAAAAATCAATATTACAACACGTCACATCAAGTTGGAGCAGTTCAGCAGCGAACCAACTCTCGTCAATCATACATCCAAAAGCTGTAAAGGTGGCAAGAAACTATTAGTACAGTCTCATTGAGTTGTTCCAAATGATGACGTTGGACTCCGCTATTAAATGTAAGCCATTTTGATTGTACAATGCAATATTCTTTGAATTAATATACTTTTAAGGCAAGTTTATGTATGAACTTTTCAACAGTAAGTGGATCAAAATCAACAATATAATCTTTTGAAACCCAAGCTGAGAATGTTTTTTGATCGATTGGTGCTCAATTTTTGAAAATCTTTTGAGAAACGGCTGAGATATTAACGCTTAAAACCTGACTTCTTTTCATGATGGTCGTTGTTCGATTTTATTAAATTGTGCCCCAATATTGAAAACAAAGCCGTAGTCCTTCATCAAAATGCACCACGCAAATTTTGCAATCACTGCTTGAGGAAGTCGCATGCTCAGGAAAAGCATTTTTGCCCATCTTGATCCACAAAGCGTTTTATGAAGTACCACCAATTGGTCATAATCACATTCATATGGGTTAAATGCTGTAACGCTTAGCGCCTTGACAGTCGACGCAAATGTAGGGCCCTTGTTAAGGTATCTTAAACTTGTTAAATGTCACTTAGTGGTAATCACAGGGAGCCGCAACGCTGCCGGTTGCTGTTTGGATCTCGATGACGAATCGTAAGTTTTTTTTTCTTATATGAGTCATATGAATTTTGGCGCCAATTTATCATTATTTCTCCAAGTCACGATCTATAGCGTAAATTGAAACTAAATCGTGTAAAATCCTGAAGAGTGAAAGCTGTTTGGTGAAATACCTGTAACTAGTAAATGAGAAGAAAGATTGGTAATTTCCCTTTAATTCCAACTACCTTTATTGCTTATCTTGACAGATACGCGTATTTCCTCTACAATGTGCAAACTTCTTCATACTCGACTATTCGTCAGTCGAGTATTAGTACACGACACTGAAGAAGATTGCACATTGTAGACGAAATACGCGTATCTGTCAAAGAAGCTGAAATTAAATGGAAATAACTTATCTTTCTTCTCATTTATAAACGAACATTTAATTTAAACTCAGTTGTATTTGAACCCAACCAATTGATTTAAATAAAACACAAAAATAATTATCGTGTAAAATATCCCCTGGTTTAAATCCAAGCTAAAGAAGACGAAACAACGAAATTGTTTGCAACTTTCCTTGCGCCATACAACAATATTGGAAATCTTTTAACAACATGCTGGATTCAGGCGTTATCTGGCTTAAATTTACATGAAAAATCCCATTATTTTCTGGCAAATCTAGCATTCCCTTTATGTGCATTAGATAACGCAGAAAATTCAATGTTTCTTTTTATCTGTAAACATAAGTGTACAGGGTGAGTGGAAATTCCTGTCAGTGAAGTATATAGTCATAAAAATGAGTTTTAAATGCCTTTACAGTTTGGTGCCTTTATTGGAAAGCATCTTGATATCTTGAGGTGTGTCATTCCATATTTTCACCAAACGTCTTAAAAGCTTCCACGGTTAGTCCTTTGGTTTTTGCCCAGCATGGGGTTACAAAGAATCGAGAGGATTGAAATCCAGTGAAAAGAGAGGCCATTCTTTCCCCGAAATAAAGTCAGGAAAATTGTCTTCACACCAAGCCTACGTAGGTCTCGCCTAGTGGGGCAGTGCAGGGTCTTTTCAGAAGACGTAAGGTGCCTTCTTGTAGCGTTTTTTTTTTTAAAAAAAAGGAAGCATAAGTGGTTCTTCAAAATATTATTGATGTAATATTTACCGTTGATTTAACACAAGGTTTCATGAAAAGCAATGAAACCTTCAAAGTTTAGGAGAAGCATCCCCAAATCATCACCCTTAAAACATTCGGGATCCTTTGAACAGCTTGTTTATCACGACCAGTATCAGAAAGATGTGCTGCATACACCCAATAATTTGGCTGGTTGTGGTGATCCTGTAGTATGAACATTTTGTTCATCTGAAGACATAATTTCCAACCACCGTGTCGCTTGAAAGGCTTCCAACATCTTTCGGCTCTTGAAATCTTCTGCTTTTATGAAGTCATGCCCCCGTTATTTTTGTATGAATTCAGTCCAAGATCGTCTTTCAACATAGTCCTGATCAATGACTGTGACATTCTCAAATCTTTGGCCATCTTTCAGCCTTACTTACCTTACCATCAGATCAAGGCCGATGAGGTCTCTGCTATACACATAAGTTGTCCCCATTGTATTTGGTCCATGGCTGTAACTCGCCAGCCTCGCTGTCTGCGGAGGGTCTGTAGGTTGCCTTCTGCTTGAACGATCTACCTTGATCGTTGCGCGCCTCTGCTATTTGTACCCGTCATTTCGTTTGCGAGAATCATTTAAACTGGTCTGTCGTCCGACATGCCTAGCCCATCGTAATCGACCAATCTTTTGGCCAGACTTACCAAAATTCCTCCAAATTTGCTATCTCACTCGTGTGATGGCTTCCACACACCTGACGGTGCGTTTACGGCCTGGTATGAGAGGTACTTTCCAAGAACCGTCTTTGTAGCGTTTGATGGTGCTAAAGATGAATCTTTGATATATTCCGAGTGGTATAACATGGTTCAAAATAGTATATGGTCTAAAATGTTTAAAAACAGACTTATTACGAGCTCCTTTTTTACGTTCATGAGTATCAAATGATTGAAACTTAAAATCTGTGATAGAATTTGAATACACTCTAAAGGAAAAATGTGCAAGATGTGATCAACCCATTACACATTTTCAAAAAACTCTGAAAGGAATTACCACTCATACTGTAGTTGTGACACTAAAGATTTATGTCCGAAAATGTTTTAGCTATATACTTATGAACACTCATTGCATATAAACTTACGCCAATATTATATAATGAGTATAATAAGCCTAAGTAAGGGTCACATAACAAAGTTATCCTATAAATGTAGACTGAATTTTTTTAGAAATACCAACATTTATTTTTCCGTTTGAAAACTGAATTTGGAACTGATGACTATTTTCTGGAGAACTAGGGTATAATACAATAGATGGTAGTGTGCGGGACGCGAAACGAGACGTGAAAAAAATTCTCTTGTCATTTTGCTCCGTTTTGATTTTATTTTTATTTGTATTTTTTTTAAATGTCGGTCATGGAGGGCTCTCCGGAGTTTGCTTCCATTGATTATTACGGGAGTGCCAACCGACCACCATTATACTTTGTGCGTTGCCCCAAAGGTGTCCTTGCTACGGATGTGTGTGCTTTGCTCAATGACCTGCGATGTGGTTCAATTGTTTCTATGAAATCTAGCATATGAAGTTTCTCGACAATGTTTCGAAGTAATTATCAGCTGGACTTAATTATGTGCTTCTTCTATTCGGATAATGAAGAAATTGTGCGATAAAACGATACCCGTGTCGTCAGTCTTCAGCTGGAGATTATGGTCATTGCTCGATGCTAGTTGCCTGATCGAGCTTTTTCGGTCATTGCTATGGTCATTGCTCTCACGCAAGAAAAGGCGCTACATTCTTGGATTTGGAGCTTGGATACAAGTGGAACACGTCTGTGTGGACAACAAAGGAGTGCATATACTTTCTTTGCTTCGTCACTCCCAACGACCTATATACATATGCTTTCTCGCCAAGGAAAGCCTCCCGCAAAATCCCATCCAACTTCCAACTCCAGATGTCTATGAAGGTCGCATGAGTTCTCAGCATCTCCTTAAGTAGACATCTAATCAACACTTCCTTCCCATCCCTTGCTGATCATATGGACCTGTCCTGGTGTTGTACAAAGAGAACGATGAAAAGCATGTCACACCCCAGGCAGCTCTTCTGGTGCTTCCATCGTCTCTACAACAGCCAACCCAGGATTGTGTATGGTCGGAAAATGCTATGCTATGCTAACTAGGGTA
>JASCZW010000460.1:0-84075 GCA_034211315.2 Aedes japonicus
TAAACATGAAAAAGGGAACGTTCATTAATTACGTCACACAAAAATTGACTTTTATAACCCCCTCCCCCCTTGTCACGTTTTTTGTATGGACCTTTAAAATTTTTTGTATGGACCGTCACGTTTTCCCAAACCCCCTCCCCCTTACTGCGTGACATAATTAATGGACCTTCCCAAATATTTTTGGCGCGTGTTCGGAAATAGATTTTGTTATAGAATGTTATAGGTTTGGAACAAATCTAGGGTTTTTTTCATTAGGGCGAATCTGCAATTGAGAGACTCTCCTTGATTACTTTCTTTTTCATTAATATTCCATTCAGCGTTTCGACGGACGGTTGAGTTTTGCGTGAGCTGTCACGTTTTTTTTCTGCTTGTTGAAAATCGATTTATGTGAATTTGAGAAATTGTGAATTCGGCTTCGGTAGTTCCAATTTGGTTTCGGAAATAGTGAATTTGGTTTCGGAAAGTTTTTCGGCGGTGATTGCTGTTCGGGGTGGTCTAGCCCGTCTAGAATTTCAGAAAATCCCGGTGTGAAAATTTAATAAAATCTACGTTTCACGTTGTTTTCGAGTTGTCGTTTGTTTTTCAACAACGTGAAGAAATGAAGAATTGTGCTACTGTTTCCGCATGTGGTGCTGCCATGGCTTGTAGTACATTTTCAGCAAAACTGGAGTTGTAATTTTCCAGGCATGGGAGTCATGATGCTCGTAGACTTAGTACGAGTGGATTCCCGTCCAATTCCGAATCGGGATGAGGATCAACGAAACGTCATTAAGATAAGTAAACGTTCGTTAAATGTTTAACATTATACTAAATTTAGTTGCCCATTGTTTCATGTTAATGTTTTTATAGTTTGCCATAGATACGCATTGCTGTTATTTTTCTCCTCGATCCGCGGAATATTTAAAAATATACTCCTCTTGCAAAATATTGGTAACCCAGCATTATAGCTTTACGCTTAATCATTTTGTTTTATTTCAAAAATTTGGTTGATACTTTCGATTCGCTTTCCTCAAAACTTTGCATTCTTTTTGGTTCAACTGCTTTGGTGACATTGGAGATGAATTGTTTCTCTTAGCCGGGAGACTTCACGCCAGCCGGATTTATTATTCGTATGCTAGAGACACTTGGCAGGAGTCTCATGTTTCCAGGTGGGTTAACAAGTATAAAGAAGTATTCTCTTTGCACAGTGCTTTGTCCGGGATGTATTTTTTTTATTTTTTGGGTTGGAACAAAATAATCAGTTAGACTATGTGATTTTGTCACCCAGCCCACAAAAACGTCCTGACGCGTGCACGGTACCGTGTTATGAGAACCGGCATAAATTGTCAACGTCATTTGAAAATCCTTTTATGTAGTGCACAGAAAAAGTTGGTAGTTGACTATTGGATCCAGTGAGAAATTTTTCGAGGAAAACTACCTAGGTTATGCCAATACTTACCACCATGTGGCGAGCACGATAATAGCTTGTAGAGACCTATTTTGTTTGTTAATAATTTATCTGATTTCTATTGTATATTCTACCATTGCTCCTCACATTATATTATATTATATAAGCTTATTAGCTCAGCGTGCTCAGTAGAATGATGATTGTTTACCAAAAACTTGTAAAAGGAGATAAGAGCTACCTGCCAAGAATTAGAGTCTCATTTCAGCAATAACCTTAATTTTTGTTAATTTTTCAGCATTGCATAATAAAAGATTCATATGTTTTATTCGTATAGTATTTTTTTTTTTTTTTTTATTAAAAGTACGTTTATTTGTCGTTTTTTGTTTGGTAAAAATTATTCACATAATTGTTTAAACCTCGACTTCAAAATTAAATTTCAGTTCATCTATATCTATCCTACCATTACATCTATCAATGAAGGTGATATACGTAAACAATATTCTCATTATTTGTGTTCTCCTATTCGCTGCTATTCCCTCCAGTGAGGGACGGAGAAGACCATCGACACAAATAGAGTTTCTGCCAGTTACTGCTAGCAGCTTTTGTTGTAGCAGAGCGTAAGCGTCTCGTACTCTGTGGCAGTCGAAAAACTTGTGCTGTATGGATTCAACACAGACATTGCAGTGTAGACAATTTTCTCCATCCGTTCTCCTCATGACAAACATCAGTCGCCGATGTGAGAATTTTTGATTTGTCCATGTGTAGAGAGAGCTGCGCTGGGAAGGCAACAAATCTCGAGCGGCTATATTCTTCCACACACGGGGCCAATTGATTCCAGGATTAGCTGTTTCGACTTTCGGTCTGGCTGTACGTTCGACAAAGAAACGATGGATGAGATCGGCGGAAGGGTGTTGTCGGATTTGAAAGGGAAAGGATGGTATATTGCTTGCTATAAGCTTTAGGCAGGAAAGATCTGCAGGGATATTTGGATTTGTGGAGTTTGGTTGATGGAGGAAGGAACTATAAAAGGGAAGGGAGATAAATTCGTGCAAGTGCCGATTGATTAATAACGCCTTACACTTTATCGCTGGTAGTTGTAGGTTGAGACCACCGTCCTCCCTTCTACGCGCAAGCTGCTCCATCGGGATGGTAGCACATGCACCACGGAATAAGTAGTTTCTCATCGTAGCCGTTAGCTTCTGCCACGTGTGCAGCCGTTGGGTTTAGATTGGCTGCCATGTACCACATTTTGGATGATATGAAGGTATTTAGCAACGTTACCTTTTGATGTAAAGATAAGTTACGTAACGAGTGTAGCCAAATTAGCCGAGCGAAACTAGTGACAAGTAGGTCCCAATTTAACTTGACCATTAATCGTATCGAGTTTGCGAAAATCACTCCAAGTATTTTAATGGTGTTTTCCGTCCGAAGCCACGGTATCGTTAAAGGGTTATTTGTGAGGCCGACGTCGATTGCCGTTGTTTTAAATTCGTTCAAACGTGCTCCTGATATTCGTTCAAACCGTCGAAACAAATCGCGCATTGCATTGATCTTATCGACGCTGGTGACGATGGCACTGATATCATCTGCGTATGCGACGATTAGATCTCCACCACACACTTGTTCTAAGCGTCGCAAAAGTGGGTGCAGATAAAGAACAAAGAGGTGCATCGAGAGAGGGTCCCCTTGACGAACCGAACGTTGAATTTCGAAGGGTGCAGAGAGGTGTCCGTTGATCAGCAGGCGAGATGAAGAAGCTGTCGATATACGAGAAAGTAGATCCACAAAAGCTGCATTGAATCCCATGGCTCGCATCGTAGTAAACAAAAAGCGTTGATCTACACGATCGAAAGCATGGTCGAGATCGAAAGAGACAAGTTTGCCTTTTTGATTGTTCGCTTTCATCTGTGCAATTCTGTCTTTCACCGCTAACGTTGCCTGAAAGATGTTGCGCTTAGAATTTGAACATTTTTGCGAGTCAGTCAAAACACCATTGGCACGGAGTACATTTTCTAGTCGCTGTTTTAGAACACGCGAAAGAATTTTATAGTCAAAATTGACTAGACTAATTGGCCTGTAGGAGCGTGCGGTGTCCCCCGCATCTCGTTTCTTCACCAACACGATCACTCCATCGACGAACTGGGCTGGGAAGTTGGAACTGATTGCCTCATTCAAGACGAGGTTTAGTTCACGATGTATCGTATCGAATGTACGTCGATAAAACTCTTTCGGCAGACCATCGGGGCCGGGTGATTTTCTCGATGCGCTTGAACGGATAGCAGAAAATATTTCTGTCGTAGTGATTTCATTCATGCAGGCTTCGTTTATTCCATCCTGCTCCAGGATGACTCTCTCGCACTGAAAGGGGCCGTTATCTTCTTCTTCGTCCACATGTCCGCGTGTGTATAGATCGGTGAAATATTGTAGCATATGATCCTGTATTGCAGCAGAATCATCGATGATCTCGTCTCTCTCGTTTCGCAGTTGTTCGATGGTAGTTCTTCGGCGGTTTCGCTCGCCCAGCTGGTAGGTCGACAACGTTTCACCGGCAATAGAGGTTTCGTTGATTCGAACGAAGATTTCGGAGAAGCGTCGTTGATGTGAGAGCATCTCGGCTTTTATCCGATTGATGGTGGTGAGCATGCTACGGTTGTTTTGGTAGCCGTCGTACGCCTGCCGTAGTAGCTCGTAGAGGCGTTGCTGTTCGTAGTTGAAATTATCGAAAACAATTTTGGATTTCCACCGGAAAAACGATTTTATTTTAGGTTTTGCGTACGACAGCCACCATTCCATCCACGATGGATAATTTCGGCGTTGACGAGGTCCAATACTGCCACCGTAATTGGAACTCTTCGATGTTTTCTGCAGTTAGGAGGTGGGGACGGAGGGACCAGAAACCACGACCATATGTTCTATCAGGGAGAGGAATGCAAATTCTCACGGAGACGGCTTTGTGGTCTGAAAAGCAGCACACATGAACAGCTGTTGATCTCAGCTGTTCTCGAAGACCATCGCTAACATAGAGCCGATCAAGCCTGGACGAGGAGTTGTGTGTGACGTACGTGTATTCAATTTCTCGTGGATGAAGCTGATGCCACACGTCATGTAAGTGTAGCTGTTGAATGGTGGCTCGCAGAGCAGGACTCGAGTTTTGTCCAGTCGCATCGCACGGACGAATCACGCAGTTGAAATCGCCTCCGAAGATAATGTGATCGGTGCGGTGCCGGAGATAATAGGCGATCGTGTTGTTGAAAAACCGCTCTCGGTCGGCACGAAGAAGAGAACCTGATGGAGCATACACATTACATAACGTAGTACTTTGTACACGCAGGGCGACCAATCTCCCGTCCAGGCTCTTCTCTACATGGGCGAATTTAATGTGTTCTTTTAGAGCAATTGCTGTTCCTCTCCTCGCATGGTCGACATTGCAGACAATGTTATAGCCGGGCAAGAAAAGCTGATCATTTTCAACCTCCTGCAGAAAGACAATATCGAGCTCCATTGTACGAACAAACGTGCGAAGGGCGTTTAGCTTGGTTTGGTTGGTGATGTTATTTATATTGATGGTACCGATATTACAGCTGATGTACTCCATTATTGCTGCATTTCATCGTCGAGAACGCTGGTGGTGGTAGTATGTTCTTCGGAGGTTCGCATTTTCTTGCCCGGTGGCTGTCTACGCGAGCGTCGGCTGCTGTTCGAGGCAAGAGATGATTGTGAGTTATCTGTTTCGTCGCCATCGGTTTTGCGTTGGGATACCATGGTGCCGGTTGGGATAGAAACAGGCGAGAGTTGGATGACCGCTTGCATTGCGGAGGGTTTCGTTTGTGCTGCGGGGGCGGCATCGTGATTTTCTGTTGTGCTGCTACAGCTTGTGTCTCACCAAGGAGAATTGGCTTCGGGCATTGTTGCCGAGTAACAGACGGTCCTTTCGTCGTCTGGGTAGTCGAGCTCGATGACGGTTTGCGTGAATCAATCGGGGCTTGATCGGTTGAGGTTTTGACGTATTTCCCTTCGTTACGTTAGCGTATGATTGATCTGCTGCGAGCTTCTGCACCAGCAGTTTTTTGTTTTGCACACATGGGATGCCGATGTGCGCAATTCGTGGCAGTGCAAGCAAGTTTGCCGCTGCCCTTGTATCCACCGCAGTTTCCTCGCCCTCGATGGTCACGAGAGATGGAATGTTCTTCGTCACTACCATTCGAGCAACACGAACACCAGTGGTAATACCGCTAAAATCACTGTAACGGTCATCCCACAGTAAGTCACGAACACTGAGAACTTCTCCGTAGTCGGCGAGGAAAGCAGCAGTCTGGTCGTTGGTAATGCTCTCGGGTAGTTCAAGTAGCTTCACCTCAACTGCACCGTCCTCCATCGTAATCCGAAGCTTGTAGGATTTCCCATCAAACACGAAATCGTGTTTGCCATCGTGCTGCTCCACGATCTTCTCCGCAAGTTCCAGGTTGTTGACCTTCACGAATGTACATCCAAGCCGCCTGCTAGGCTGAAGTAGAAGCACATTTTCGCGCGTAAGACCGAGTTCGTTTCGGATGAACTTGTGAATCTCGTCATGGGAGAGGAGCTTTGGAAATTGCGAATAGTCGACGCGAAACGTATTTTCGCGGCCCGGCATAACGGAGTATGAACGCGAACGCGATACTTGATACGGTAGAATAAAACAACCGAAAAAACGTACTGATAGTCTGTGAACGACTTCCGAAATTTGCTCGTTCGAAAACTTCGACTGATCGGCTCGGAAGTTGAGCGCTAACTGTGTATTCGAATTAACGTATCATTTGTTAAAGCGGATTCGTAGGGGATACCATTACATTTGCGTGGAATAACCGAAGTCCGAGACTATATTTGATTGACGGAACATACTATTTTACTGTACGTCACAAATGATATCCTACCATGATATGCTATATATTGTTCAAAATTAAGTAATTTCAGATTTCTGTTATGTACAATTTCAGGTAAATGGAGTCATACAAATATGTAAGATTTCTATGATATTTGAATTGACATGATACAGAGCGTGTGTACCGGTGTGTTCATGCATCCTTCCTCACCTGTAGATTCGCGGATTGCGTTGGGGTTCAGGTCTATTCGTTTGATTCCAGCCCAGTTGTTTCCAGAACCCTTTCTTTTACTTGCTGCGTTTGTATTGGATTAGACTAAATTAGATCAGTGACCAACCAGTGGGTGTCAGATATATGTTGTACAAACATCTACAAACATCTATAACCTAATATTTCTAGATCTTAATGGTTAGTAGTATTGTAGTTCCAACGGTGATAAAAATTCTTCAATAACTACTAGTCTTTCTCATATTATTATTATTAAATAATTTATTAACTAACTATTCAAAAATTTAATTATGATCATATATTAGAATCATTGTAGAACCTATGAGATAGACCACAAATGATAATAGGGTGCAATGAAATGAAACAGCACATCGACATTTTAGATATAGTATATCTAAAATTTCGATGTGCTGTTCCGTTGCATGATGTATAATTTCAGATCATCCATAGAGTTCCTAAGTCTCGAAAAAAAATATCTCGTGGCTACGATACATTTACCAAACTTTCAGGTTCATAATGGATGCGCATATCCTTCTACAATTGCATCAGAACAACAATCTGCAGACATGTGTAGTTGTTATTATCATTTTTAATTATAATATTCCTGCAGTAAATTGTATAAACTATTCCATATGAAACTGCATATTGATCTGTTTTACATTTGTATTATTATCATGCCATTTTTACCATTTCTCGGATTTTTAGGATTTATTTCAATATTATTGTATTATTCTTACCTCGGAGCGTATGGTACGTTATGTCCACGCATCCTTCATCCCCTGTAGATTCACAAAATGTTTTGGGGTTCAAATGTATTCATTTGAATCCAAACCATTTTACAGAATCATCTTTTGCGGTTAATGCAACGCAGTAGGCCTGGCCGCTTTGACGCTTGTATCATGTCTCTGATATGCTGCAAGCATCAATATTGACAAAAAAAATAATTGGGCGTAATCTAACCCAATTATTTCCAGGATGCTTTCTCGTACTGGCTGCGGTTGTATTAGATTAGATTAGATTAGATTAGATTAGATTAGATTAATATTCCATTCAGCGTTTCGTTTTTCATTCAACTATTTGTAGAGTATGGTAGCCAGCAGTGTTGTGTTTCTATCTGAACTAAAGAATCCCTCAAAAGATTTATAATGGTGCTGTAATAAATGAAAGAGAGCGAGAGAGGAGAGAGCCTCTCATTGTTAGATTCGCCCTTTTGAAAAAAAATCCTAGAAATCTTTTTCGCAACATATATTTTTCTCATGCATGTTCTTTTACACTTTTGAAATATTAGGTTTATATTTCACGATCACGCCCAAACTTTCGGACCTTTAACTTGACTTTTACCATCAAGTTTTGAACAAGCTTCTTTGCTCTAGTTTTGTAAGCTTTTGTCCACTTTTGCTTCAAGTTGTGGACCGATTTTGACTCTCCTACCATTTTCCAACGATCAGCTTTCAGCATTGCCGAAAATTTCTCGATCGATCGGAAGAGCTCTGGACAGTTTGTAGGACTAATGTCACGAGGTACCACAATGACCTTATTTGGCAAGATGCCAAATCGGGCAGTATGCGTTCTTGAAGGCACTCTTTGAAGATTTTTTTTTTAATTTCTTTATTTAGGTGACTTTTAACCACTTGAGCTAGTTTTTCACCAACTCTTAGAAGAAAAATACACTGCTGTAGAAGGAGATGTTCTCTCATCACCATGAGGCACAAAGAGTGGACAGTAATTTTTGCTAGAATGAAGGATATGAAGAGAAAGTGTTAAATGTTCCGTCAGTGTACGGGAGGTTGGAAATAGAATAGAAGTAATGAAAATTGAGCGAAAGGGCATGGGTAAAGTAGTACTCGAACCAAGGATCCCACTGCGGGGTATGTCGAGGGGTTGTGGCTTGTATTCACAACAAATCTTGATTAATTCACGATCAGAGCCTAAAAGCCATTTAAAAAAAAACAATGAGTTTAAACGTTGATTTCACACGAATCTCCAAATACTCTTGTGTATTAGGGCAATCAAAAATTCTGAAATCCTCATCTGCGTTTGGTAAATGGATTGTCCTACTGCCCCCGTTCCTACTAGAGGGTCTTGTTTCCCGGACTTGAAAAAATCCCGGGATTCGGGACTTATTTTTTCTTCATTCCGGGATATCCCAGGATCCCGGGAAGAAAATAAAAAAACTTACAAATTTAAATTTCATGTATTTATTGAATTCATTTTAATGGAAGTATGTGTTTCAGGTTGATTTAAATACGAATCATTACTTGTCTTCATGTTTGAAATATGACTTCAGAAATGTTAGTGCGTTGATGTTTGAATCCGACAATGAGGACCTCTTCTTAGTGCACATATTGCCAGAATCAGAGAAAACCCGCTCGCTGTCAATCGAAGTGGGTTTGATAGACTTCAAAGCCATAAATTCGTTCTCAAGGCTCGGTGTAAGTTCTCCAGTTACCTCAAACAAAGCAAGTTCTGTTTTGATGACATTATCCAGGCTGGGTGGCTCCCGTTGTTGAGCACTGGGCGTATCAACCTGTTTCTGGATCATAGCTTCTAGTTCTTCTTTAAGAGACGGTTCCTGATTTCCATCAGATTCAGCAGTTAAGGCGTCGATCGGAACGGAATCCGATGGAGAATTGTAAAGCCGTCCGCACTCTTCTCTGACAAACTTAATCAGCTGGTTACGGGGAGCGATCGGTAGCTCAGCAGAATTCTGGGATGAACTTCCACCACTCGGAAGCTACCTCATAAGTGAAACAAGCTTAACGTTTCGGCGCTCATTTACCCGTTTCGAGGCGAGGGGATTTTCCTGGCTATTAAGTTTAGACAGCAGAAACTCTAGGCTAGCCTCAGGAGTCAACAGCGTTGCGTCACGACGCCCCAGTGCTTCCGATACCAGCCTAACAGGCTCGAGTGCGTCAAATAGAGATTTCACCAGATCCAGCTCATTTTCGGTTATGAACATACCTCTATCCTCACCGAGTTCTGCGAGCGCTTCAACAACACTTTCGTGGAGCCTAATGTAGCACTCCAGCATTTTTTCTGTGCTGTTCCAACGCGTCTTTATGTCTAGAAGAAGTTGGAGTTGTTTTCCACATCGTTTTTGTACATTTCTCTGAAGAACCGAGTTCTTCACAGGCGATTGGCGGAACATTCGTACAATGTTTCGGATCCGTTTAAGGGTTGGTTTTGTAGAAGCCTCGAATAAAATAAAAAATTTAATTAGAAAATCAACAGATTATCAGTTTTGATATTACTGGATGAGTACGACTTCTCTTCGTCATCTGATTCTTCAGTATCATTGATGTTGTTGCAATAATCATCGTCATCACCAGAAAATTCTGAATCCGACATGAACGCCTTTTCTGTTTCAGACGAGGACTTGGGGTCACTTCGATGAAGAACGTCCTGAATAGCAAGGTGCAGCCCATGATTGTAGCACAGCTGATGGAAATAAGGAACAATCTTTCCAAATTTCACCATGACAAAAGCGCCATCCGAGGTGACTGCGGCTACGATGTTGTCTTTAATGTCGAAACTAATCATCAGCTGTTGCACGGCTTGAACCATCGTGTCCGCTGGAAACGATCCGTCCCGTCCGGAGGTCCCAAATTGTAGAACGCACCATTCGCGAAGTGAAGATTTACATTGAAGTACCGCTTGTTTACCAAACTTGTCCACTCATCCGTTGTCAGGCTAACAAACTGCTTGTCCGTATAAATTCGCTTCGCCAATTCCCGAATCGTCTGCTTCTTGGCCTGCACAAAAAAATCCTGGACAAGCTGCATTATTGCTGACTTTGTTTTGGGCAATGTGTAGCCTCGTTCTGTCACGGATTGCCGGATGAACTGACTCTTTTTTTTTTATCAGTTCGTTTATTTGTTAGGCTCAGGCGTGTGTAACACTTTACGGAGCCGATTTTCAATATTTTTGTACAAAACATTTTACTTTTTGTTATTAGTAAAAGAGGGATGCCAATTACTCGTGGCTAGCTCGAGGTTAATGGGTCACATAATCGTTTGGAAAGGGCTAGGTAGGTAACTTATTTAAGCCATTATTTGCTGCTTTTGGTTGCGACATCTACCAAATCCTCGATCCCTGTAGTCCCTTTCAGGAACTAAGCCGCAGATGGGTGACCACAGTATGCTGGGCAGGTACAAGTAGCACGGAAACAAAAGGATAGTATAACTGGGACACAATGGTAGGGATTTTACTAGAGTGGAAGGACGGAGGGTGATGACGTTACACTCTTAGATCAGACAAACAAAGGAATTCGTAAATCGCTTGCATGTAGGGAAGATCACGCATTCCCAAAACATCTCTTATCTCGCGGAAGGGTTGTCTACCTCGGGCCACTAGGGTATCCAATAGTCGTGCTCTGGAGGCATCATTATCCGGGCAATGCCAAACTGCGTGAGCGATGTCATCATAACCGGTTCCGCACCTACATAAATTGCTATCGACGAGGTTAATTCTGTAGAGATGTGCGTCTAGCGAGTAGTGGTTGGACATAAGTCTTGACATCACACGAATGAAACCGCGACTTACATCCAGACCTTAAATGAACTGACTCTTGCAAATGACGGAAATAGAAAAGCCATCAGTTGCTGCCAAACGGGCGACAATTTCACTAAGTGATTTGCGCTTTAGAAACGGAAGTAGCGCCAATTGTTTGGCAGACGGTGCAGGGGCTGGAATAGTAACCAGTTTAGACTGTTTCGGCGGAAAAGTATCCGATTCGCGTTGATTCTGCAGATTATGTTTGTTTGCCAGGTGCCGCCGCAATCCACTGCAGTGCACTGGTTGAACCACCTTTACACGAAATAATTTGCGGACACTTCAAGCATTGAGCGCGTTCTTCTGGAAGCTTTTTAAATTCTTTCCAAATGTCAGCCATTTTTGTTTGTACACCTAATAAACACCACGTTATGGTACACAATTCTAGGGGTTTTTTTCATTAGGGCGAATCTACAATTGAGAGATTCTCTCCGGGCTCGCTCTCTGTCATTCATAAACCAATCACCTTTGCGTTTTTCATTCTACTATTTGTAGAGTATGCTAGGCAGCACTGTTGTGTTTCGATCTGTACTAAAGAATGCCTCGTAGGTTATATAATGGCGCTGTAATGAATGAAAGAGAGCGAGCCCGGAGAGAATCTCTCAATTGTAGATACGCCCTAATGAAAAAAAAACCCTAGAAATAGACTATCAATGAAATGTGCCTCAATTCATTAATTGTTTGATGGCTGTTTCGGTCACATGTCTACTCGAAGTGGGAGGGAGTAGGTAGAATGTTGGAAAGAACAGATGCGATAGCCTGCACAAGAGAGCGACAAGTGTGAAATGATAAAGGTGTATGGAAGTAAGGCAAGGATCATTTATAGGAGTGTATTAAATCGTGGCGTCAATCATTTTGCCTGACTCCTACTGCGTAAGAGGCTTGAGTACAGCGTGAAAGCTGTATGTACTCAAGACGCCACGATACTTAGCTGAATTCCTTTGATAACGTTTAGATTCCGAAAAGTCCAAATGAAAACGAGCATCACCCATTACATCCAGCTATCTGCTACTGAACGTCGGATGAATATAAAACTAAGTTGAAGGAGTTGAACCAAATACAATTTTCACTTGTTAGAGCTTTATTTCACATGAAAAATAAAATGGTGCAAAAATGACAGCAGAAAAATTTTCTCGATCTTCATACCCTTTGATCTGAAAAATTCAGTTCAGAATAGTGCATTGAGCATTGACTCCAAGAAGCTGCACACTTTGAAGGTTTCCAACTAGATTATTAAACAATACCCGAACTACAGGGGATAGACAAATGATCGAAATCTGAGAAAGCCATTGGCTAGATTGGCCATTCCCGGAACAATTTTGGGGAAATCTGTAGTAAAGATCAATTACGATTTTACCACAAAATATGGACTATAAGACTAGCCTGATTCAGCTTCTTGGTACCTCTGAGGATCAATTGATTTAGCTTTGGTTCGAATTAGCAAGCAATAATTCGATTGAGTATAGGTGGAAGAGACGCTCCGGTGTCCGGGAGCCATCATGACCAATTATGTTACCGAGATATAAAACTACATAAATTTTCCAGTCGAATGCTTCTTGGCGAAATTAAAACGGATAATATTTCATGTAGTAAGAGCACAACAAAGTTGATCAAAAATTTGACTGTCCCGATCATTTAGTCTATCCCCTGAAGGATGGTACAAAACGCACCGTTTAAGCAACATTGTGAATTACTAGGGAATGGATGCTTAAATTTAGGAATAAGTTATTGAGTATGATGCATTACAATGTTTTCGTTGTAAATGAAATGTGATTTAAATTCTTTTTTTAAAGCTTTGAAGATTTGAGCATATTTATTGAGTGGGTCATTCTACCCCACCAGTGCGTTTTGTACTGTTCTCCTCTACTTTGAAAGCTATGAGGAACAGGCTATCGAAAATGAATTATGTGAACTGAGCATGGCATTTATCGGCAAGAAAATCGAGGTGAAAGAATCAGATGACGTGAAAACTTGTTGGAGAAAGCTACTGTGTTTCAAACGAGCAGATGGGAGGCTGCCTTTTTCCTTGCTAAGAAAATTCATTGCGCACTTTCTACTATTTCCGCAATCTTCGGCCGCGGTAGAGCGAGTTTTCTCGCAATACAATCTAAATAAGTCCAAAATCCGGATCCGCCGGAGTACACATGAGATGAGTGAGATGATACATGAAAGCGACAGCAGTCAAGTCAACCGTCAAGTCCGATATTTATTCCATTTAAAATTATCCTTCTCCAAGTGCCTGAATTTTTTAAGCTATGAACCATATATATTCAGCATTTATTAGGGTATATAAATGCATTTTGTTTTAAGCATTTCTCTATTTCCTTCGTTATGAAAAAATATTTAAAAAAAAAAAGCTCCTTATGGTACTTTTTACCAAGCCAAACAACAATCATTCAAGCAATAAAATGATTTTAAAAAAAATCGACAACCACATTTTCAGATTACTTAAACATTCGTCTCTCTGAGCTTATCCAAAAAATATTAATTTTGTATACATAAACAAATTAATGAATAAAAAAAAAATTTTTGTTCAAAAATAAGGAGCAAACGAATAAACGCGGCAACCTTCTCGAAGTGTTGCACTACCTTCCAATCTGCCAAGGGATTTGTTTTGTTTTGTTCTGTGTTGGAGAAAAGGTGTGAAACATTTAAATCGACAATTAAATGGCATTGAGAAGTGCAAAATGCCGAGAAACTACGTGAAAAAAGTTGGTGAAAGAGCTTGTTTACAGTACTAATTGAAAATGGTCCTTTTTTGCGTGACATAATTAATGAACGTTCCCTTTGGGGAATGCTCTACCCATGTGCTATTCGAGAGTCATCTGCATCACACGGTTTGCATAAAAATTTGGTGTTTTTTTATTCATTTAAGCACTTCAAATGGATAAAATTGATTTTGATCGAAGTCACCCCATTATTGAAAATTGGCCGCGGGAATTGAACAATGTTTCTAAAGTTTATCTGACATAATAAATTTTTAAAATTTCTGTGTAGTGTTATACTACCGATACCAGTACTGATTTTAAAAATGTAAAACAAAATTTCAATGCTAATTATCATAGAAAATTTCAAGAAATAGTTCAAAAAGTGATCGAGGTCACCCCGTTATACGGTACACATAAAGGGTGTACCGTTTAAAATCCGCACACACTCAAATTGCTTAAACTATTGATCTGTTGGGTAAAATTAATTGAAATTTTGCGTAGACATAGTTTATTGTGTATTGTTTACACTCTATGAGTTGATTTCAGCGGGTGCACAAAAGTTTACGTAATGGCGACGAAAGAACAACCCGTGCGCGAAAAAGAGCACGAGTGCTTTGAGAATAAGGATCTATCGCATCATTCCATCGGAATAAAGTTGGAAATTGCGAGTTCTACGGTGTTTGGAATCATACAACAGTTCAAAGATCGTCTAACTGTTAGTTGGAAGCGAAGATCCAGAAAAAAACCGTCAGGTCAACAGGAACGATCACAAACCGCGTGGTTGGGGCCTTAAAATGGAAACCGAACGCCTTAGTTAGAAATGTGGCTAAAAAGTTGCATGTGAGAATGACTTGTAGGCAGAATAACAAACCTCAAGCTGGAATACGTACGTACGTTTAAGGTTCAGAAGTCCCCAAATCGTGACGAGACAGTGAATGAAGTTGTACATTCAGAAGTTAACGAAACCACTCTGCTGCGTAATGGATGACGAGACATGTGAAGTCGGACTTCAACCAGAATCCAGGAAACTGCCAGGGATAAATGTGATGTTCCCGAGAACCTCCGGACACAGATAATGTAAAAGTTTGCCAAAAAGTTCTTAACTAAGCAAGCGAGTTTTACTTGCTGAAAGCCGAGTACAGCTTTCGTTACCGCAAGCACCATGAATGGACAGGTGTACTTGGAAGAGTGTCTCCAAAAGCGGCTTCTCCCTCCTCCATCACGGCACTACACGAAGGACGTTCTATAGAGTGGTATAAGGTGAATAATGTCGATTTCGTGCCAAAGATCTGAACCCTCCAAACACTCCCGCAGAATAGAAAAATACTGAACTATTACGAAGGAGTACCTTCTAAACAATCAACTATTTTTTTTCGATTTTTAAACAAGAAAAAACTAATATTATTTTTACAAACCGACATGCAGTTTTACAAAGTGACATTTTCAGGGCTGGTAGCGGGTTTATGGATAAATAATAGTGACTTTAGTGACTAAAATCATAAAAATAGTAGTGACCAAATAGTGACCAAATAGTGACCAAATAGTGACTAAAAAGTGATTTCCAAAATTTAGTATTTTTTTGATCTTTTATACATTTGTTGTATAAGTACAGTAAAAATTTACTACGTGATCACCCCCAGTTTGCAAAAATGAATAATACTGCGGCGCAGTGTCACTTTTTGTGTTTTTTTTTGTAAAGAAGCGACGAAATCAAGCGACTTTTTTTTCTCCGCGACCTCCTAGACTTGATCCGCAGCTCGTTTTTGTGAAGACGAGTCTATACGCACAGTTGTAACGCCTTCCAGCATGGTCTGTGCTAGAATTATTTCTGACATATCGTGCTTCCAATTCCTTTTTTGAGCCGTTGCCATGTGAAGCTGTTTTCACTAATTTAAGCACCTCAAGGTATTTTGGCTCACCTGTAGCCGTTTTCTTAGAAAAAATTTGGTTCCAATACTCCTCAATTCTGTACTCTGTACTCAAAGTCAGCACCAAGCGTATTAACAAATTCCATTCGTTAATAAGAAGATCATAGTTGACCTGAATCGGAAGTAACTTGGCGATTTTCAGAACATACTTGGAGCTTTCACTATATGCATCCAGCTGGTGGGTTGAGGCATTGGCAATATTTTATAAACGAGTTCTGCAAACCAGACTTTTGACCTGGGAATACATCTTTATTTTCTATACTGGGGAACAATTAAAAAAACGCATTACGACAGTAACGAAAAGTGGTCAGGTTTTGAGCATTAATATCTCAGTCATTTCTCAATTGGTTTTAAAAAATTTTACACCGATCGATCGGAAGTATTTCTACGCATCAATTTCAATAGAAAACATTGTTGATTTCAGGCCACGTACTATTGAAAAGTTTATAAATATTGTTTTAAAAAGTAAATTAACTCCTTCAGGTCTAAGGGGTAATATATGACCCCAATGGCTGTATACAATTACACAGTTTGAATAAAAGTGTACACTGTCTTCGGCAAATTTGTTTTCCATCAATTCTTCTATCTGGAAAATATAGAAAAAAATTAAGACTTGAAGGCCTAATTGACGACCAAGATCATCCTGGATATGAAGAAGTTCAAGAAGAAACAATAAATGTCTTATTAATAGTGTAAGCCGTTGTTTTAGAATATTGTAGATTTGTATACGTATAAACAAATTCTCGTTGCTAATCGTTTAATATTTTTGTATCTTTCTGGGATGTTCTAGGTCATCCAAAATGTACGTGAGTTCTGAACTTCAGATCTACAGTTGTAACAGTAGCTTTAAGAGCTATATAAGGTTACGATATTTATTCAAACATATTGAATGAACCTTTTGGAATAAACAGTCATTATTTGATAACTCGGTGATGTTCTAGGTCATCAAAACTGTCCTTGAGTTTAGAACTTAAGATCGACAGTAGTAACTATATATTTTTGGGCTATACAAAGTAAAGCTACGTATTCAACCATATTCAGTGAATATTTTCGAACATAAAAAAAACACCATGCGATGAACGGGGATAATCTAGGGCATCCAAACTATCCTTGAGTTCAGTTGTAACATCAAGTGTTTGGAGTGTGTAAAGGGACAATATGTATTTAACAATATTGATTGAATAGTGTGGAAGGCTTACAGACATAATGTGACAATCTTGTGATATTCTAGGTACTCCAAACTGTCCTTAAGTTCAAAATATAAGATCTACAGTTGTAACAGAAGTTTTTTAAGCTATATATGGCTACCATCTATATTCAAACATATTCAATGAACCTTTTGGAAAGTCAGCAGTAATTACTTTATAACTTTAAGATCCTCTAGATATTCCAAACTGCTCTGGAGTTCCTAACAAGAAATATACGGCAGTAACAGTAGTTTTTTGGGGAATACAAAGTTAGGTCACGTATTAAAATATATTTAGTGAATATTTTCGAACGTAAAAATACATAAGAAGATAATCTTGGGATGGTCTAGGTCATCCAAACTGTCTTGGCGATCCGAACTTTGAATTTACAGTTGTAAAAGTAAATTAATGTGATACAAAGTTACAATAAATATTCAAACATATTTAATTCATATTCTTAAAGTGAAAAAAAAATATTATAGAGAAATATGACATGTTCTAGTTCAACCAAACTATCCTTGAGAACATAGGCCCAACAGTAACGAAAACGAATATTTTACAAGAACAACAGCCATTATGAGATAATCTTCAGATGTTCTAGGTTATCCAAACTTTCCTGGGATTCAAAACTTTAAGTTTGGAGTTATATCTAAAAATCATCAGATTTTTGGACTAAACAAAGTAACAATATGTATTTGACCAAATAATGTGAATCTTTCGGAAGGTCAACTGATATAATAAGATATCTTGGGATTTTGAGGATCATAAAAATTGATCTTGAATTCAGAACTTAAGATATACAGTAGTAAACTATCATTTTGGGCTATACAAAGCTACGATAAATATTCAAACACATTCAATGAATATGCTGATACGTCCACAGACATCATAGGATAACCTTGCTAGTTTCAGTTCATTCAAACTTTCCTTCAAAATTTAAGGTCTACAATTGTAACAATATCTTTCTGGGCTATACAAAGTTAAGTTAGTTTGTTTGGCATATAATATCCCAAAATTATCTCATAGTGTCAGTTGGTCTTCCAGGACATTCATTGAATATATTTGAATACATATCATAACATGTTATAGAGGATAAAGCTACTGTTACAACTGCACATTTTAAGTTCTAATCTCCTGGGTTGTTTGGACGACCCAGCACATCTCTAAACCAGATTTCCTACTTTATTCAATCATTTCTATGTTATACAGTATCAAATCCAACAGAATTCACCAAATTGCTTGTATAAGTTACGCCTGAAAGGACAGGTAGAAAGTTCTCAATATTGTTTTAAATGTCCGCTGTAAGTGAAGTATTGGTATGCCACACATTGGGCTTACAAACTCTAACGACGATGGTTCGCACCAACCTTTCTAGATCAGCGTACATTAGATGTATGAGTGGTTCTTCCCTCTAGAAGAAACCTTAGAAAATATCATTGAAATAGATTAGTTTGCTTATCAATAGCTTGTAAACTTTATCACAAATTTTTAGATCAAATTCTACTTTAAAAGTTTTACAACTTTGCCAAAAAAGCCCTTTATTTGATTTACATTTCATTCCCACTTTTCTCGACTATTTGGATACCAAAAGTGTAGTGCGCTTTTGCAAAAACTGAATCTAACAAAATATTTTTGAAACAAAGTGGGTATAAATGAAAAATGACTTGATTATTTTTTGTATTTTGTTTGCAGATTGGATAAACGTTTTAAGTTTTCACTCCTATCCCGTTCAATTCGTCATGGACTGCACTGGGTTTATTTGTATAGAAATATGAAAAATTATTATGAAATAGCAGGAACATTGTAAACACAATGAAAGATGTTATACTATGAGACCACGTGCGTCGCATTCAAGCTAAATCTAGAGTGCTGTGACCGACCAGCGCTCTGCATTTGACAAGTTCAATTGAGGTAGCGGTGGGACAGTGTTCGCCAGGGCATCTAGTTTTACTTCTCGACTTTTATGTAGTATGGCTAGATCAATTTTGTTGACTATTGTACAATAGGAACAAGTGATTTAAAAAAATCTTTTTTACAATCGACGGTGCGAAAATAGTGACTTTAGTGACCATTTTCCGAAAAATAGTGACTTTAGTGACTTTTGGATGCAAATAGTGACTTTTTAGTGACTAGACTCAAAATAGTGACCAAGTCACTAAAAAGTGACCTGCTACCAGCCCTGCATTTATGCAAAGTGACAGCACTTAATTTTCAGCTACAGGGGCTCCCTTTACGACATATATGTCAATTTTTGTATGCTAGAAATCAATGGTTGGTTCGTTGGTTTAGGTAGTCTGTTTTTTTGGAGCGTGTTTCATGGTGAAATAGGGTGGTGTTGTCTTGCAATCATTAATTTTCATAATACTTTGAAATTGTTTTTCCGATACTTTCGCTTGTCAAAATTAAAAAATAAATTAAATGCCGGTATATTATTATATTTATTATCGAACCAGTGTTATAATCCACATACCCCTATAATAACCCTATTATTACCAGGTACTCGCCCTGTGGTTGCTCAGATCGGTTACAGGACAACCCACCACTGGCATGAATGACAATACCCGATACAGCATAACCACAATGCGCTCGCTCAGCCACCCGCGACAAAGCAAGTAACAGTAACCCGCGCAATGGTTGCTCGACAGTGCACCCTCCAGGGTATTTGAAATCGCCAGCTACCAATTCCATACTGGCTCATTACCGCCCAGAATAGCTCCAAGGCTGCCGAGCGAATAATGCACATCGTTCACTGCTGCAAATTATATCTCTGTTACTTAGATTTAAAAAGTCCAGGAGGAAAACACTGGCAATTAGACCATCATATGGTTTGCGTTATTTTCTGTAGAATAGATCTAAAAATCAATAGTTTTTATTACTAGAAACGACGTAAATATTTCCAATGATTAAAACATTTTGAAAATTATTGGAGAAAAAACTGGAATATTAATGCTCAAAAACCTGACCACTTTCTGACGCAGTAACAAAGGATAAAGGGACAAAATTTCATTCAATTAAAATAAGACGTCGTTTTTTTAAACGTATTTAGAAACTTGAACACCTTCAATTTGTAGGTGGTGCGCTGGAATGTTAGAATCTTATTTTGCCATTTTCAGTCTTAGTTGTCAAACATGCTAAAGCAAGAAGATAGCGTTTAAATTTTGTTCACATATAAGCAAAATTCAAATATTCTCACGCCGACTCAGGAAAATCCCCATATTGCCTAATGAACCGTAACGAATATTATAAAAGGTTCCTGGAGAAACGTCTGACAACTGCCAGAAGCGAACGTGAAGGAAACCGAAACCAGGAGGCTTATAGTTCGGAAATAGTGTCAGCTTTTTCGAACGCAGTCTCAACCTTTCCACTGTATATTCGGAAACAATCTGTGTTCTGTTAACCGTAAAGAAACAGAACGAGCTGATCAATAACAAACATACAGCATGTTACAATGACACCCAGATCGAGATGATAAGCAAACATCGCAGCCAAAGCATGAGCGCATAAGTTGCATACAAGTTTGTTGACCAATTTAATCAAAATGAAATGGACGATGAAACAAACGCCGTACATGATTTCGCTATATTCCAGGAAATGTTCAAGTTTAAAAAATGTCCAGACAAGAAAGATTGCACCATAAATAACAGAAAGTTTGGTGACAACAGGGGTATTGTCAAATTCATATTTATAAAGAAATGTTGCAAAAACGCTACATTGTCTATCTTAAGAAACATATGTAGTTGTTCAGCAGTTCTTGTCACCTTCATGGTCACCTGGCAATGTCTCAAGGAGAAAAGCCCTTTTCTCCGGGATCAGGCTCTTCTCCGCTACAGGTCTTTCAGTTTTGCACCTTCCGGCTGCACCAATTGAAAAATATTAAGCATCGTAGTAGATATACCCAAGAGACCTAATAAAACAGTTGGAAGTGACAAACAGTTCAAGTCAATTGGCGTTCAGCACCAAACAAGGATGATATAACAGAGACCTAGTCTTACGTCAAAAGAAGCTAGAATGAATTTTATGAAAATTATGACTAAATTATGAAACATCGAGCTTTCTTGCTAATTCAAAAAATATCAGACTTTTTGATTTTCTCGCATGAAAAGCAAATTTATTGGTAATGATAGATTGGCACCAAGAAGGGTGTTATGCGTTGAAGACGCCCAACAACAATGCCTTAATAAAACCATAGACCAGTAGGTCCCATACAAAAACGATTTTTTTCTTGGCGCAGTCAGTACTAGCACATCGGTCCCAAGCTCGGTCCCAAGCTTAATAATGCGCCCCTAATAATCAGCTCACACGAACACACTCTCAAATATTCTGTCAAAATAACACAGCAAATCAAAACAAAGGCGCAAATATGTATAGCAAGGTGCGGGCTTTTAAGGTGTATTTCAGACCAAGGGGTTCTACAACAGTGACCAATTTCAAATCGCTACACGGGAAATAATTTGTTCTTACAAATGAAAAAAACAGGTCATGATTTCATGCATATGTTGTGTTTTGTGTTATGAATATACACCATGAACAATGTTCCTGATATCATGAACTATTTTTCCACCGCAATGAAATCATGATTTGATCGGGTTACAACCATGAGCTGAATTCCTGATACTAAAAAACACTATTGATGAATCTGGCAAATCTACTTTATCGACTCTGAATGTAAACAAAAAAAAATCCAACGTCGGGATTCGAACCGAGTGTGGATGTGAAGAGCGATGGGCCAGGTGGATGTACTCACTACACTATTGTTTTTCTCGAATAGATCCTTGATTTATGAAGATGATTGCACAACTAAAGATTAGAGGCAAAACAATTTTTCCAAAGTTCATGACTAGCATCGGTCATTTTATTCCTGAAAGCATGAATAAGAAATATGAATTCATAAAATCAGATAAGAGTTAGTTTCATGATTTTTTATTCATAAAAACAGAAACGGATTTGTCTCGTGTAGTAGCATATTGATTGTTGTAAACCGTTACCAATAAGTTGAATTTTTCACACATTACAGGCAATACCTAGTAGACTCTAATTGGAGAGAGGTTTGTGAAACAGTCAACTCACACCAGTAAGACCAGCAAGCATTCAAGCATTCACTATACTGAAACTGGCAACACCTTTTCGACAATAGCTAAATACTTCATTTTTAATCCGAGAACTGAATACATTTCTATTTTGTTTTTCGTTCAACAATGAGTTAAAAATTCTCACTATTTTAATTTACAGCATTTTTTTTAAAATAGGTAAAAAATTACACACTATTTTAAGATGACTTTTACCCATTTTTTAACAGCTTCATATATCAACCAGAAATGGATAAATTTCTAAACATTAATTGTCACTTGCCAGCTTCCGTATATACATCTGCTCTAGTGCCGTTGCTAATGGCCCAAACACAATGATAACGGCAACGGCAAACGACAAAGCCCGATCTGAGTATGCCTGCTTGTCGGAAAGAAAACAGGCTGGATCCAAGCCGATTCTTATTGGACATATCGAAGTCATTTGCAGCAACTGTCAAAATTTCCGTTTTCCGTTCCGTTTCCGCTATCATTGTGTTTGGACGGTAGAGTTGTGTTTGGAGAGGTAGAGTTCATGACTCTCCAAAATAACTATTAATCCTTGGAGAAAACCTTTCCGCTTTTTTTATACAACGCAAACAATTACCTCCAATCAATTCCGAACCCACTCCCTCCTGAGACATACCACTATCATCTGACACTTCACCGGCATCATCCAACGGCAAGTAACACCGGAATCTCTTCCAAGCAAAAATTCATTACCATTGCCATCCCCGCCGTTAATGCCATTCGTCGCTGCGCTGACTGTCATTGTTATTATCATTGCCATTTTATTAACACCAGCCGTGGCGGGTTGGTTGGCTTGGCTGTCGTTTGTTCGCTTTCCTTTTCGGCGGCGGCGGCGGCGGAGGCTTCCTCGCATTATTTTCGGCATTATTATGTGTACCCAAACACAGCTTCGAGCTTTCAGTTGTTGTCATCAAAAGGCCGACCTTCGCTTATACTCGTACCGCTCTTTCACGACATTGCTTGCGGAAATAACAATCATGGAAGAAGGCCTATCATTATCGTTATTGGGTTCGACCATCTTTATGGAGTCTCTCTCTCTCCAGTTGGGGTTCGGGATCTGTCAGTGCGTTTATGCGAGTGAAACGATGACGCAGCGTTCGGTTATCATTATGTTTATTCCACCTTTCGAGTCTACGGTGGGAGATGGTCGTGTTTTTTTTTTCTGCGCTATCGATGACAAGTAGGCTGGGGGAAAATGTATGATGCTGCATTATTGCGAAGACAAGACATCGATGAGGTGAATTGTTGTCATCGATTGTTGACTTTTTTTTCTATGCGGATGAATAAATTGTGGTAATCATTATCGGTGGCAAGAAACCGATTTGTCTTGAGAAAAAATCTAATGGAAATAATATGGTTTCTTTTTCTCCTACTAGTGGAAACTCAATAGAAATCCTAGGAACAGTCTGAAGAAACTTCAAGGACTTATCATTAAATAAAGGGCGAACACGAAATTATTGCGACACATTCAACAGGGCATAACTTTTTTACCATTGGGTAAAAATCAACCAAATTTTGCACACTTTCTCATTGATGTGTATTGTTTACATGCTGTCAAACTCGAAGTCGTGTTTTTCGATTCAACGAAAATTGAGGTGAACCAACGCGAGTTGAGAGAACAAATTCTTTCCAAACACCTGGAATTTCCTGACCTGTCGCACTGGCAGTTGGGAAAAATGTTGAACATTCACCATTCAACCGTCTCCAGAGTGTTGAAGTGGTTCCAGGAACGGTTGACGTTGGACCACTGCAAAAAAGCTGGAAGAAAACCAGGACCGGAGAACAAAAAGACGGAGGGAAAGGTGAAGCGGATGATTAAAGCACATCCCAACGTCTCAAGCCGTGATTTGGCTAAAAAGATCGGCATGTCGCAGAGCTACGTCCAGAATTCAAAGAAGAGAGTTGGACTACATACATACAAGGTACAGAACTTCCCAAACCGCGATGAGCGGCAACAATCGACGGCTAAAACTCGGGCACGGAAGCTCTACGAGAAGATGCTGACAAAATATGGCTGCTGTGTGATGGACGACGAAACGTATATAAAAGCCGATTTTAAGCAAATTCCGGGGTTGGAGTTTTTCACCGGCAAGAGCAAGTTCTATGTGGACGACAAATTTAAGATAAGAAGAAGAAAATGTCGAAGTTCGCCTCCAAATATCTCATTTGGCAGGCCATCTGCTCTTGCGGACTGAGGAGTGAGCCTTTCGTGACAAAGGGCACAGTAAATGGCGAGATCTACAAATCTGAGTGCCTCGAGAAGCGCCTTTTGCCGTTCTTTCAGCAGCACGACGAAGCTCCGCTATTTTGGCCAGATTTGGCATCATGCCACTATTCTAAAAGTGTCCTGGAGTGGTATGAGGCAAATTCTGTCCATTTTGTTCCAAAGGACATTCCGCCAAACTGTCTGGAGCTGTGCCCGGTGGAGCAGTACTGGGCAATGATGAAGCGGGAACTTCGTAAGAGCAAGAAGACAGTCAAAGACGAGAAGGACATGTTAAGAAAATGAAAAAAAAACTGAGAAACTGGTACCGGATGACACTGTAAAGACTTTGATGGAGGGCATCAAGCAAAAATGCGTTCAATTTTACACTCAAGGCTCCATCGATTAACTTTTCTTTTGGTTTTTGAAGTAAATATATGTATAAAACTACCCTAAAATTTTGGTTTGATTCTAAACATTATAAGAAAATTGGCATGACATTTTCGGTGTCGCAATAATTTCGTGTTCGCCCTTTAATGCATACTTCATGCATTAGTTGAAACCCAAAAATTAGCCACTGTGTAGGCGTTTTGGTTCCATCTAAAACTTGTCTGTCACATGCGGCCTTTAGGAAGTGTAAAAACAGAGATTTAAAATCGCTAGAACTGCTCTGTGCCACTCACTGGCAGTATTTGAGCACGATCAAGCGCGTACATTTTTGCCAGTCAAGGTGGCGGATCCGTTCCTGCCTTGACCTACCCCACATGGAGATGTGTGGCAAAAATGTGTGCGTTTGCTTCGAAATACTGCTAAATAAAAAGCCCTATGCTCAATTTCAAACTACTTCTGTTCAATTTCACAACCTGCCGAAAGCTATCGGACCTATCAATACTTTCTTTTCACATTTTTGGTTCTAGCAGAAATTGCTGTCCACTCCTGAGGTTCGATGTTGATGTTAAGAAGAGGGGTTATATGTCACACCAAAATTTTTGGAGATTCTAATAAGGGGAGGAGTTATGTCACACCAAGCCTCGACAGCAAACACAGTTTTCTACGATGTTGTAAGCTTTAAGCTGAAACATAGTTTTTATTTAGTATGCAAACTTTGCTTAGTTTAATACAGATCATAATTAGTTACAATTTTAGTGGATGCTATCGTCGAAAATGCGAGAAATCCTATCAAGGAACCACTTTTTCTGGTTGCTGTGAACCGTATATTGAAAGTTAGTTTTTAAGTTAAAATAGGTTTAATACAGAGCACATACAAAAGTTTTAAGAAGCAATTCACTAGATTGAGCCACAATTCAATAATTTAGAATAACATTTATGTTTAACATTCGGTTAAGCAACGGCCTGCAGAAAAGCATCTCACTCCACGTCGACGGCGTCGCTGTAACGAGAAGTGTTGCCGTCACATACCCCCGCCCGTATACCTAGGTGTTGTTCCGGATGACCTGGATGTGCAATAGGCTTACGTTCCTCTCCGACGTCAAACACTGCCAGCTTCACTGCAGGTCGCCGTAGGATGCCACTCCGTGTTTGGACTAGTGCTAGTCAAACTCTTTCATCACGGTCAACGAAGGTTTTCTCGATCAGCCCTCTGACCCACTGACTTCGCCCAGTACCGTTCAAAACCAGCACCAGGTCACCCACCTCCAGATCCTTTACCTCGTCGAACCACTTACTTTGACGAGTTATGACTGGAAGATACTCCTTAATCCACCTCCTCCAGAATTCGGTGACGATATATTGAGCCACCTTCCAGCTGCTACGGAATGTAGCGTGAACTTCAACGTTAACTGTTGGTTCCATTTTGTTGCCGGTTGAACTGCCCTGGAGGAAGTAGTTGGGTGTTGGTGATTCCTGGTTCGCAGACTCCAGCGGAATGTACATAAGCGGCCTGGAATTCATCAACGCTTCTGCCTCGAAGATGATGGTCTCCAGGGTCTCCTTGCTAGGTTTCCTTGGATATTCCAGTGCATTGTCAATTGCCGATTTCACGAATCTTTCGAGGCGTTTCCACACCTCACCCATGTGTGGCGCTGCAGGTGGGATAAACTTCCAGTCAGTTTGAGCGTTGGTTAAGGTTGTTGCCAAGGCCTCGTCCCTTGCCGCTATTTCCTCATGTAGCTGTCGGTTGACTCCTTTGAAACACATGCCATTATCCGAGTAGAGCACTTCCGGTGATCCACGTCGACGTTCAAATCTCCGTACAGCCATAACACACGAGATCCGTAGATAGGCTATGCACTTCTTCCATGTGCACAACGCGAACGGTAAGGCAGGTAAAGAATGCGATCCAACGCTTCACCTGACTACGACCCACCTTAACTAATACTGGCGCAAAATAATCGACGCCAACGTACGTAAAGGAGCGTATGAACGGCTGTACTCTTGCCTCCAGAAGTGGTGCCATAACAGGCGCTTTTGGAAGGGCCTTGGATATCCGATACCATGTAGAATCTCTTTGAACAAGCGAACTCAGCTCCGCGACTTCGTAGCGTTGCCGCATTTCGTTTACAATGGTTTCAAGGTTGGCGTGGCAAAAGCGACGATGATACCAATCAGTGATCAGGACCGTCACCGGATGATGTTTCGGGAGAACAGCTGGGAATTTTGCATGGAATGGAAGAAATTTTGCCGCTTCAATGCGGCCACGCATTCTCAGGACGCCTCGTTTGTCCAAAAAAAGGCCAGGTCTTGGAGATGCTGCAGAATTTAGGAGCGGTAGGATGCTTTGCTTCTGGGTTTCCGCTTGTCTCTTTTAGCAAGTCTCTCTCTTCTGAGAAGACTTCCGTTGGCACCATCTTCAATAGCAGAATATCCGCTTGCACGGGTTCAGCCTGGGTGAGAATCTCCTTTCGTACAATTTGACGCAGGCCATCAATGAAGCGGATAACGTATGCGGTTGTGCGCTACAGTTTCCACCATCTGCTGAATCTCAAGTAATCTATCAGAGGTTTGGATTTCCAGTGCGTGAGTCGTCACCACGATTGGTTGTTCGGGCCACGACTCTTCGGCATCGTGTAGGAATTCGGATCCTGTGAACCAAAGACAACTGAACTCCATGGACCACTCTTCCATTTCGATTTATCGTCGGACACGTTCCTCTTGGATCTTACCCATCTCCAATCTTGCGAATCACTCAAAATCAGAATTTCTCCAACTCTTACGGACACAAACTTGTGGAATCTTCGATGATCAGATCGAATCCATGCCAGTACCGTCGTAGAGTCACTCCAGAAGATTTTGTAAGCGCAACGATACAGGTAGCGTATGGTATTTAAAGAACAGCCGTTAGTAATCGCACTCCCAGAACTGCAGCTTCCAGTTCAGGCCTTGGTGTTGACAGAGTCTTCAAAGGGGCCACTTTTCTTTGGGCTCCTACCAGTGCCATCTGGACGCCGCCTTTATGTACCAGTCCACAAAAGTATGGACTTACAGATCATCGAGGTTTGTCGGAAACGGTGAGAAGTAATTGCTTCGGAGCAGCCCATCATCGCCACATCTTAAAGATATCTTCGTTGATTGGCAAGTTCCTTGTATGATTACTTTTCCATGGACTAGTAAATGCGCGACGAGCTCGAGTGGATCGAAAAGACTCATCACGACCTTGAGACCTTCCCGCTTGGTGAGTACGTGGTCATCATCCAGGATTTGTCGAAGATCTTCGCGTAGATTGAAGTTGTATGAGAAGCTGTCATCCGCAGGGATTCAATTCATTCCAAGTACGGATTCAGAAACTCCAGCCCGCTCCAACGCTAGGTTCTTTAGTTCATCGGCAGTCGTTTCCCCAATTTTGCAGAGAAGTTTCGCCGAGTTTGAACGGAACCGGCAGATCTCGAAGCCACCCATTGAATGTACATGGATGACCTTCTTTACCATTTCAACGGCTTCCTCGACGGTCATAAAGCTGTTCAAAGAATTGTCCACGTAATGATTTTGAACAATAGCAGTGGGTGCACGTGGATATACGTTAGCGAAGTCCTGGACATTCATGTTCTTAGCATATTGTGCAGAAGCAGGTGCACATGTCACTCCGAAGGTAGCTACTTCCATGACGTAGATGTCGATAGGATCTAACGGACAGTGTGGTCGGAGAAAATACTGTGCCAGGCGATCTTTCATGTGGATTAGAAGTTGGTGGAACATCTCCGTGATTTCATAACAGACGGATACTGGAAATCGACGGAAACGGCTGCGAACTGCTGGTAAGGGTGTCGGTAGGTCAAGTCCCTACAGGAGTTTAGAAGTTAAAGAGACTCCATTCGTCGTCGCTGCTGCGACCCAAACCAGCCTCACCTTGTTGGGTTTTTGGGATATTGCACAACTCATAAGGGTAGGAACAAAATCCGCTTCCAATCTGCATTCTTCAGTTCTGCTTCAGTTGCATTGTGTGCGTAACCCTTATGCACGTACTGCGCTATTTGCTCAAGAACTCGCGTTTGCAACGAAGAGTCCTTTGCAAGCTTCCGCTCTAAAGATTGTAGACGCCTGACTGTCATTGGGTAGATATCTGGAAGGTCCGGATCATCGTTGCGAAACAGAAGTCCGGTTTCGAAGCCACGGTCTATGCGCTTCGTCGTCCGTTCCAAGATACTTCTCGCGCGAATGTCTTCATTTGACTCCAATACTTCACTTGGTCCTGCCACACCAGCATCTTCAAGCGCGAAGTAGTCACGAAGTTGATTGTTTAGCTGGTGGTCTGGATCAGTCACAGGTGTCACTTGAAACTGAACAACTATCCGCTGTGCTGGTATGCCAGTAACACACCCGTAGATGCTCCTACCCAGTCGGTTCTTCGCTGCTATCGGATCAGATGTTTGAAAAATTGAGCGAAAGGGCATGTGTCCAATGATAAGCGAACCATGTTGGGCATCTTGGCAAGGTTTCTTCTGGGCTTTGAAAGACCTCAGTCCAGATCTCACTTTAATGTCCTGCATAGTTGACTTTGCAACATCCCTGACCGACATGTTGAGCTTCCTCTTGTAAGCTTTCACCACTTGTTCCTGATCTTGATTGTTGCGCATTCCCATTTTCGACTGCTTGGATGGCTTCCTATGAACGGTTTTGATTTGTAGAAACTTGCTGATGACATTTGACACCGTTTATTTTGTCACCCCGACCAAACTCGCGATTATTTTCTGTGAACGATTAGGATTTTCTTTCCACTTGTCCTAGAAAAAAATTCGCAGCTCCTGTTGTCGAGCCGCCATTTTAAAAACTTCAATTTAAAAGTAAACAATATGCACGTCGACGCGAACGTCAAAGGATCCACTGACAGCTAAACCATACACTGAAAGAAATTCTTACTGACCACTGCCGCGACAAAGTTACAAAAAATACTTCCAGACACGCTTTGTAGACAGGTAAATTAATTTGGAATCCATCTGTACTAGTAAGGCTTCAATATTTAAACTGATTCATTTGTAAAACCGGGACCAAGTTCGTAGTAATGAGCCAGGAACCGGGCCAAAAACGGAAATCAATTCAATTTCCATCAAGGGCATTGATAGAACAAAGGTTGAAACGCTTCACATTGTATACTGTCCGCTTCCGGCTAATCGACGGACCCCTCAAATTGAGACACTCCACAATGCTCTCCTGAACATGTCGTGTGTAATTTTTTTTTCTGAACCACTAATCATCCGAATGGAAAGTACCAATAGAACCGGAAAAGCTCTGCTCAACCCCACAATCCTGCTCCTGCGGCCGCATCAAAGCAAAAACCTAGCAGGCCTGTCTCGAATGATGATGATGCTTCTGCGACCCGTCAGGATGGATGAGTGAGCTGAACGAGAAAGTGATACCAAATATCGACCGTCGGCGTCGGTCAGCCAGAGCTGGGGAATCTGCCACTGCTGTTGCTGAGTATCTACGTCGTGGTTTCCCAATCCTGACGCAGAGTGTATGTTACCCTTCGGGGAAAAATCACGCTATTAATCAGCACCGCCGAGCGAAGCCTTGTGACAGAAACTAAAAGTCAATTAGCTTTGGAAACCGAACCGTATCGTACATGAATAGTAACTCTATGCGCTTTAAACTAGCCTCTCTCATCCAGCTTGAATTTTGATTTACAATTTGTATTGCAAAGAAAATCCTGGTGCTTGTTTGACAACATTGAAACAGGTAGACTTCACAGCTGCCGCAACGCTTACTTGAAACAACACCAAGCAAGCAATCCCGGGACGTGAATCGATAGCACATACATAAAAAAAAACAAAAACCTTCATCCCGCAAACATTGTACCAAGCGAGCGGGAAAATCCCAGAAACTGAAAGCTGATCAAAAGTTTAATAAAGCTTACACACCTGTGCTTTGGGTGGATGGTGTTAAAGACAACGACGACGCTGGCAACGGTGAAATGAAATCATAAAACAAGCACTGACGAATGCTGAACAGTGTTTCGCTTGGAACGAGTCAATTTGCGAGACAACATCTGTGGAACATTTCCCGAACGGATTGGATTTCAAATGTGTGTACGCACACATACTCACACACACATATATGCGATGGAGGGAATTACACCTGATGCTGATTATTAGAAACAGAATCCTGTCAGCTGGTGATTCGAATTGAGGAATCCGAGTAAAGCAAATGTGAGGATAAGAATGGTAGTTTCTTAAGTTGAAATTGCTAATAACTGTCTGGCTATTGCCTAAATTATATGGAATTGTATAAAATTTGTCAGTATCATCATCATTTACGATTTTATGGTCCTTTTAACACCAATAAGTGTTCCTATAACTCATATGTATATGAAGCTCCAAAGCCATTTCGAGCATCATCTTTGGTGTTCAACCTCACTTTTGATCTACTTGAATTCCTAATAAGATATTATTTATCGAAACTCACCCCACTTCATTTCTATTCATAGAGAAAAAAGATTATCAGTTATTGATTCACATTTTTTTGTGCACGACTTTTTCTACGCGGGTTTTGAAATAACTCGAGATTATTTCGCACAATTTCTCGAAATAACATGAGTGATTGCACGATTTAGTTGTACACGTTACTCATCTCTATTATTTCCACAAAAATTGAACCTTGGGCAATTGAAAACAAGATTAGCCTATTAAATCACTAATTGTTGGCCTAAAAAGCTTAACTTATCAGTGATGTCAATGTTATCCATCAAACTAAAAATAAAGTACTATACTTCAATTCAAGAGCTACAATATGATATGTTCATGTGCGAATTAATGAATGCTTTGAAAAACAAACGATGCTCTCATGGTGAGTCACATTTTTTCGTCGGTAAATTTTGAGGATAAGATGAACTTGACATTTTTCAGAGCAGTGAAATTTCATCGAATTTCTTTCGTGTCCGCTTGATGATTGCCCCAAATTTATCGAAAATCCGAACATTTGGTAAAAGAACGGGATGAGATATTTCGGCTATAAGAGCTGGATAAGTCAGCCCAGAGCACCACGGGACCATCGAGGGATCGTACGAATGACAAAACCTCTTTCCGAGGCAAACTACCTTATAAATTTGTTCATTAATAGTAACCTGGAATGGAAACCTTAATTTTCTTTCCACAACTTCTGATACCTTTCCAAATAAATAATTTATCTGCACAAACCGGGATTTTTCAACATGTCGTATTTGACGTATCACCTATCAACATACGTTGGTTAAACTTGAGCAAAACTTAGTCGAACAGATTTTTCACAAGGTTTTTGATCTCAGCTTGGTTTGGTACAGCAGGGATATTTGCTGGAATGCGTGCTGCGATGCAACACTTGTCCGGAACTTGATGAAGAGCATTCGAGCCAAAGTTCGAAAATTCGTGAAGGAATAACTTAAATTTCATCCGGTCTTCATTATGTTCAAGTTTAACCTCGTACAATAAAGGATCAATTTTTTGTATGAATAAAATATCGGTTTTCAACATAATTTGAAAGAAAGTTTGTGGATAGCTTATTTTCGATACACTCCTATTATATTGATTTATTTATGTCAATCCATCCAGCAGGGCACTGTTCACAATACTTAAAAAAAGCATGTTTTTTGTAGTGTACCAACAGCATACCATAGTGTACCTTCAAGGATTTTGAACGTACCTGTCAAATTCCTTGTTTTTAGGTACCCTGCTGAACTGACAGTCGATTATGAGAAATTCTTCATAAAACGCTTTGAAAAATTACACCGAAGTAATGAACCAATAGCGTACATTCCGAATCTGATGTTTCATTTGAACGTAACTCAAAAGTGTTCATATTTATATAAAACTTTTTTAAATACATTAGATGTAAAATCTGACCTCGGATACAGATTTCTCAGAAAATTCTAGCCCTAAATAACCTAGGTACGTTCAAATTTAACATCAGATTCGGGTGGTCCGCTATTGGTACATTACTTTGGTGTAATTTTTATAGCGGTTTATGAAAAATTTAGCAAAATTGACCGTTTATTCAGCAGGGTACCTAAACACAAGGAATTTGACAACTACATTCAAAATCCTTCAAAATCGCTGTTGGTACACTCCAAAAACATGCTTTTTTTTTTAATTTTGTGAAAAGCGCCCTGCTGGATGGATGGACATTATTTATTTGATTTGGATAAATTTGGAAGTTGAGATTTTCTATCAATTGTCATTCGTTCGGTCGCTTGAGGTCTTGGGAGTGAGTAAGTGATTAAAATTACTAGCAAGTGAGCTGCAAAGATGCCAGTGTCTGAGCTGAGACATCTAGTGAAGCTGAAACTCCATTTATGGATTTCACTGGAGAACATCGAAGAGTTCCTGTCTTCGTATCAAGAAGAATGCGATAGATGTGCAGTTGATCTACGATTAAAGATATTAGATGACCTTTACGATAAGTACTGTGAAGTGAGATTGAAAATCGAATTGTTAACAGACGACCTAGACGTGGAAGATGAAGTGTAGAATGGAGCTGATGAAACAACTTCGGAGCTGCCATGGCGGAAGTTCGTCAAAGAGAAAATGAGGAGATTTTCAAAGACGGGAGCTGTTGTGGAACGGCAACCTGCAGTACAGATCTGTCAGCCATCGAGAACCAAGTATCCAAAGCTGCGACTTCCTACGTTTTCAGGCAAGCTGTTAGATTGAATCAATTTTCGAGGCAACTTCAAATCGCTGATACACGAGAATAATCAACTCTGCACGATCGATAAATTCATTTGTTTACGTGCAGCGCTGAAAGATGAGGCTCTTCTTCAAATTAATCCAAATCAAGTGACTAGTAGACACTGACTACCGCTAATTACACTCATGCTTGGGGAATATCTGAATCGAAATACAAGAATCATAAACTAATCGCACAGGAACATTTGAAGGCATTGTTCGCTGTTGTTCCTATGAAGAATAAGAGCTTTAAAGAGTTGAATCATGTCTTGACATCGTTTAAAATTAACATCCAACAGTAGGAGAAACTAGGCGAAAATACGGAAAATTGGAGTGCGCTGTCAGCGTTTATGCTTTCCCAGAAACTGGACGACGACACACTTCGTCAATGGGAAACGCACCACAGTTCGAAGAATATTCCCGTATACAAAGCACTATGGAATCCTGCAATCAACGTCAGCGCGAAGGAGTAACAATTTCAGAAAGTCTTGCAAAAATCCAGTAGTCCATGCTGTAGTGTCGATGAACGATAATTGTCAGATTACCAATGCTAGACAAGAATCCGTGGAGCAGTGTAGGGGTTTCGAGAACATGAAAGCTATTGATCGGAAGATGCTTGACCGGAAGCTTGGATAGTGTTTGAATTGTTTCCGTTTCGGTCATTTCGTTGCGGATTGTTCGAGATCTACGTGTAATAAATGTAAACATAGCCACCATCACCTGCTTCATCCGTACTCCGCATTTGCGAGTAAAGGCTAAATACCGAATCAGGTCTCCTCCCAGAAGCCTTCTAAAAACACACCACACCAACAATGCATTGTGTTATCAACCGCTGTCGTTAAACTTGGTGATCGTCACGGAAATACCGTTCTTGCACGGGCTTTGTTGAATAACGGGTCTCAAATTTGTTTGATGACCGAAAATCTTTCGGAACGTTTGAATTTTGGAAGAGTTCGGGAAAATCTACCAGTGAAGGGAGTAGGCGGTGCTCTTCTGTCGCTAAACAATCCGTGTTAGCAACGGTGTTGTCATGTAACTCCTCATACACGTCCAGTGAGGTAAAATTTTTGTACTGTCGAAAATTACTACAAGCTTGCCGCAGCAGCAAATCGAGGTATCATAGTGGAATATACCTGCAGGAATGTGCCTTGTGGATCCTGCTTTTAATAAGTCTGGATCAATCGACGTCATTTTGGGTGTAGTTGTTTTCTACGATCTGTTGCTGACTGCACAACTGAAGCTTTCCAAATTGGGTCCAATTCTACGCAACACTGAGCTAGGCTGGATTGTTGCTGGAGATTTACCTGAAGCATCTGTCGTCAGCTATAATACAGTAGCATCGACATCGGTAACTACGGAAGAAGTATTTGAAGAATTGATCAAGTTCCGAAGAGCTGTTTGTCCATCCAGAAGTCTGCCTGTGAAGCAAATTTTGAGGAAACAACCATTAGAGATCCTGATGGAAAATTTAGAGTTAACTTACCCGAGCAGAAACACATGCTGGGCAAACTGGGACGTTCGAAGGACATCGCGAAGAAACGGTTCGTATCCATAGAGAAACGTCTCGATATAAACTTGGAAATGAAATCCATGTATATGGCATTCATGCACGAGTACATTGCCATAGGGAACCTGAAGGAAATAGCAGGCAATGATTTTTTTCCGTCGGCCTATTCCGGGTTACAATCACCGACGCCAGGGAGACGACACCAGCACCTGGACCCTACCTATCGATTCTTGACTATGAACCGGGACCAACGGTTTTACTACTTACTCTTGCAAAGGAAGACGTGACCAGATTTTTTCGCCTCAGAAAAACCACCGACGTCGGCTGGTATTGAACCCAGACCCACTGGGATGCCAAGTAGCAGTCACGCTTGAACGATGTCTTGATGGTAGGCCCCGTTGTTCAAGATGACATTCGAAGCATCCTTCTGAGATTCCGATTGCTTAAATATGCCGTGGTAGGAGACGCTGAGAAAATGTATCGGATGGTATGGCATAACAATTTGGAGCAGCTGCTACACAAAATATTCTGGACCATCCCAGGGCTTCGAAGGTGGTGAAGAAATGCTTCTATTTCGACGGTATGCTAGCAGGCTCACAGAACTTTGCGAGGAGGTCTTTGAACTTCTGAGGCCGTCAGGTTTGAATCTCAGGAAGTGGAATTCGAATAATCCAGAGATTCATAAAGGGATTCCTCCTCCTCTCCGAGATGATCGTGAGATCTTGGATCTAGAGGAGAAGGCTACAGTGAAGACTTTAGAGGCAGTTTCAGTACCAAGGTGGATCGCATTCTGAAAGAATATGATCGCATGTGAGTTCCATGAATTCAGCGAGCCGAAATGTGTACAAAGTGGCCCACTCTATAGACGGTTGTGAAAACAAATGAATAAAACCTTTACAAGACCATAGAGATTTCGCAAATGTTCTAGTGAAAGATGTTATGACCACTTGAGAACCTTCATAAAACCGATTGGCTGCCATCAAAACCCGCATAGGGCTAAATAGCCACAGCTGTCAAACTGCACGGTCATAGTGTGGTTGGTTTTTGTTATTCTGCTTTGTTCGATTCTCTGCTCTTCTGATTCATTAAGCAGTAAATAATATCTTGGCAAAAAAGCTCTAGTGTTGCGGGAAATTTTGTTTGATAGTAAAATATCCAAAACTAATTGATTTTTTTTATAGCGCATCATGCTTCGAATCAAATACGCGTTTAATTTAATGGTGAATATTGGCACGATAAGAACTGAAAAATAATGCACTTCGGAAGTTATGCGAGTTTACAAGAACATAAACAAAATTGAAACAAATATATCCGAGAAAATAATCATGATTTTCCTTAAAATTGATGGAATTCAATAAGGTTATCTAAGAATGCTAAAATTGGTCTCTGATTTACAGTTCATCTGCATTACATTTAAAATTTGGTGTTTTTATTTTTCCACATATCAATTATTTCATATATTTCAATATGGCGATTGGAAAAAATCACTGTTTTGGCAAAAAGCCAATTTATCTTCGCAATGGCTACTATAAAACTCTTTCGTCATTTGGTGGCTTTCCTCAATGCCATTTTATGGCCATTTAATGCATTTACTAGAGGCAAAATGGCTTTAAAATGCTTTTTCAACTGACCATAATAAGATAATGTGAATGAGTCCTAAAACGGCATTTAGAAAAAAACATTTTACGAGTTCATTACGTCAAAATAAAACCTTTGATAGAAGTAAAAGGAACTTCAGAAGGCAAGGTTTTAAGATCGCTCTAATGAAGCTGTGTAAGTTCTCATAAACCTGACTAAAAGTTGAAACCTATTGGCACCTCTTCGTTCCGTAATTAAACCAAATTGATTTCCAGCGGCTTTCATAAAACGTTAATAAAACTTTATAAAGCTGAATGGTTTGTGCAATGTTACTTGGGATGCTCTAAATCCAATAATGGTTGGTGGAATACTCTGCGTTTGCGGCCAGTTTGGGAATGCTCACCTAAAAGGAAACATCCGATGATTCTGGACCATCATCTTCCGTTAACAAAGCTGATATTGATCGACTATCATCGGCGATTGTTGTACGGAGGACCACAGTTAATGATATCTTTTGTTCGAGAGAGGTTCTGGCCATTGAATGTCAGGAACCTTGCAATGAAGGTTGTGCACGAATGCGTGAAGTGTTTCAAGGTGAAACCGCGTGTTCTTGATCAGTTTATGGGAGATCTACCATTGGAAGGAGTATCATAGGCTCCTGCATTTCAACGAGTAGATATTGATTATTGCGGCCCATTGGAGTTGCAGCCAATCACCAGGAAAATGTTATCTTCGTCTGTTTGTGTGCTTAGTCTGCAATGCCGTTCACATTGAGATTGTGATGGATCTCACTAGTGAGGCAGTTCTTGCTGTTCTTCGGAGATTTATCGCTCGACGTGGAAGACCAGAACTGATTCTCTGCGACAATGCTTCGATCACCAAATTTCGGTGGATTATGGGAAACTGCGGTCAAATCGTTGAAGGGACACACGAAAAGAGTAATCGGAAACAGAATGCTGGATTACGACGAACTGCAAACAGTCGTGACGCAGATTGAACCATGTTTGAATTCGCGACCTCTAACTCTATTGAGTAATGACCCTAGTGATCTAGATGTATTACCTCCGGGCATTTCTTGATTCAACGTCCTCTCACCACAGTGCCCAAACGAAGTCTTCAAGATATACCAGAGAATAGGCTCAGCAGGTGGCAACGAGTTCAGAACTTCAGTCAGATAATTTGGAAGCGCTGGTCGACGGACTATCTGTCGAGTTTGCAGATTCGCAACAAATGGACAAGGCACACGAACAATTTGACTATCGGAATTCTGGTTCTATTAAAAGAGGACAAGTGGAAGCTTGGGCGTGTCACTTAGATTCACCCAGGTTCAGATGGGCACGTGAGAGTTGCCATCTACATCTTTCCCATATTAGACAATCAACAGGATACCGGGGAATCTCCTTAAGTACGGCAATTTTTGCACCCAGCAATTTTTGAAACCTTGCGGAGTATTTCCGCTGCTTTTGCGAGGGGGCAACTCTAAAGTTTTGAATTTTATTTTCAATTTTATGGGAACATACTGATCTGTTCTCTTCCGACAGTCATTACCTGTTGTGGTTGGCCGGAGAAATCATCCACTCCTTCGTTCATCCATCTGAATTCAGTTATAATACGGATCATGTACCTTGTAAACGTTCATCATTTAGATCACTGAAGATCAACACAGCTTAGCTCTTTATAAATACAGTCCCCTTCAATCCGAACAATAAATACATTTTATAGTGACTTGTAGTGCATTTTAATAGCTTGAAATTCACTTGTGATCGTATAGAAACGAAAACCTTGTTAATCTTCATTTATGTGAAGTCTCATTTTCTATTTGATGTTCTAATGTTTGAATTGGTTATGACTAGGGTTCTAATGCATGGTCGGTATCGGTTTCATTGTTTGTTTTCGTTAAAATCAATCCGGTTTTGACTGACAAAGAGGCGCGCCTTTGAATAGTGCTCTCACTCCTTAAAGAGTTGAAATAGCGGAAACTTTCAAGACAGACAAAACATACGAAAAAGAACAGTTGGTTTGGGAAATATTACAATCTTTGCAATCTGACCACTAGATTTATGTAATTATTGAAACATTCACTCCGCTTCAAAAATACTACTTGAACCTCCCGATGCAAGGTCAGGCATCCGGTGTCAAATGGACGATTATTCACCATTCTTAGAGTTTTGTTCTGCGCATACTGGATTTTTTACTAGTGATAGTTTAAAAAGTGTTTCAATTTTTTATTTTTTCAGAAAAAGTGATCAAGTGAAATGTTAATCTAAATTTTCCTAGTTTTTCAGATATTCTTGCTCTTCTCTTTTATAAGATCAGGAAAAGGACTACTTAAAAGCGTTATCATACTGTTTTTGAAATTATTTTCTTAATATTTTACATTTTTAATTACAACTATAAGGGAAAATTTCATGACATTTTTGTAATGTTTTCTATAGCCGACGAAATATTTCTGCTGCCACCAGTAGATGGTTTCAAAAATGTTGCTTAGAATTTTTTTGAGTGCTTGCAACTACATAAATGTGATGTTTATTAAGCGGAATCAAAGGATAATGAATACTAGCAAGTCATAACCAAAGATAACCAAATAAGTGCGGTTTTAATGAAGCTGTCAGTCACATTCAATTTCTAAACTGTTTGAAATGTCGACAAAGGGCAACATATTTCTCTTTATGTTTTCTACTCTGCACGTTCGCTTGAATTGTACCTAAAGCAATTGCCTTGCCTCAACATTTCGCAACAAACTGTTTTGCCGAAAATGTACATTTACCACCACTGACTGAGAGCTAAGATACTGCATGTCAAACTTGAACATTTTACCAGTAGTTTGGAAAAAGTTGAAAATATGTTGTCCAATGTTGTAGATAAATTTGCCTCTGACATGAAAATCCGTAAAGCATCCACCGAAAATCCCCTCGCAAAATGATGCACCGGCCTTCTGCGACGTTCACGACAATCGACATCAAAAAGCCAACTGCAGGAGTTATTCGCAAACAATAAACCGGCTTTTCCCGCCCCGGCAGCTCCGAATGGATCATCTCGAAATAACTTACCGTATGGATTCAATGGCAGCACCGAACCCACCGGTGTCGGATGGTCGAACAATAAGGGTTAAACAAGCCATTTCCCCAAATCGCATATTCATGTCCAGAGTGGCCAGCAACAACAACAACAACAAAGCAGGCGAAGATTAGCATTCACATTAATTCTAAATAATTAGCCAGCATCGCGCGGACTGAACTTTCCCGAGCCGGCAGCAGCACAAGCAGAAGCAGCGAGAACACAAGTTTGGCTAGGATTTGCGTCGCTAATCCCGTTGTTTAATGTGGGTGACCCTTTCGCCGCTCCGTGCGCCGCACCGACCGCGCCGGCGAGCGAGATGAAAAACCGAGACAACGGCGTAGCTGTTCCTGAAGGGCTCTCCGGGCTTGGCCACGCGGTGTCCGGTATTGGGCAACAGGAAACCGCAAATATTTTGAATAATACCCAGCCGGGTCGAGTTTGGCCGGGCCTCGGGCTCACATTCACGTCGTCGTTGTCGTCGTCAGCCAGTTGGTCGCTTGGTTGGATGAAAAACGAACGACATAATGAGATTTATTTTGCTCGGCGAAATTAATTGTGGAACGTGAACACAGATTGTGAATGGGCGTGCTTCGGAAATAGAGTGAGGACACACACACAAACCTATTTTCGTGCGGTTGATTTCGAAACGAAAAAAACCAAAACCTATTCCGGCTACAATAATGATGCAGGTACCCTGTTCGGAACTTGCTTGCGTTCAACATGCGTCTCCATGGAATAGATGATGGAACCGCATGGTTGTCCACAATCCGGGCCAAATCACTTCCCACAACATGGACACCCTCCCGAAACCTAACAATAAATCACTTTAATTAGAGAGACGAAATTTGCATATTCAAATGATATTTATGGTCGAACTGTTGGCCGTTTTGCGAACTGCGATGCGGAATCCGATTAGCAAATGGGTCAAAGGTAACTCCCTCTGAATAGAGAGAGAGAGAGAGAGAGTTAGTGTACTACATTGTTGCCCTCCCTCGGTGACAAAGCTCTTCACCTAATAACAATAATACCAACAACGACACCCCCGTGGAGAGTGATTGTGGCGCTTGGTGTCCGATTGTTGGCAGCCATTTGTTTGCGTTCCAGCGCCCCGCCTCGACATCCATCAAGTCCTTCCCAACGAGAGATGCTTCTGAGCTCGCTTTAATCCAGGCCAGGTCAGCAATCAGCTTATTATAATGCCTGTCCCGCATTCACGCACACATACTTATTCGGGGGGATCGGGATGGGAGCAGAATTAGCCACTCGATGCCACCGATGCTTGTTGATATTGGTCGGCGATTGTGTTACACTATCGCAGAAGAGGCACGCATCCGGGGAAAACAATAGGCCGATTGATTTTCCACTTGTGATCCCCGGATGTTCGTGCGGTGCTTTGTTGGCGGTGTGTTTTGGCTTTGGATGGCGGAGATAAATACCCGTCACGCTTCGGCGAATCCGGTGTCCGATTTTCGTGATCGCCATTGATAATGCTGATTATCGGGCGTCATCGCCGGCGTGTCGGATTCCCAGCGGTGTCGGATTACATTCTGGAGATTATTTTAGTCGGTAGAAATTTGCGTGCGGGGATGGGGGAAAAATTTCATTAGGTTCTTGTTGATTTGTTTGTGCTGAAAAATGTAGGTGACATCGGTAACTTTTGCAAAACAAGCTAACTGTTTAGTTATATTAGGGCATCTCAATTTGTTGTTAGATATTTCCAGACGAATTTCTTGTTAGAGCAACTGCACCACTTCGGTTCTAAGCCCATTTTAGCAGCGCTACACCCTGTGTTGCCACATTTTTTTCATTCGGCTTGTTTATGTTTATTCATCTTTCCCTTTCTGGCACATGCACAATTTCTGGCAATTTCCAGTCGCAGTTTGACTGTAAGCAAAAGAGGATTCGCGTTGCATAGGTTTATTCATCACCAGGAAAATGATAAAAATCTCTTCAATGCATCTATTTTCGTAAAAAATTGTGCAATAATAATATGGGATCGCAGCAAGCGCAGCCCGCGGACGGTTGAACTTTCAAGAGCTGTCAAGTTTTTTCCTTCGTTGCGCAGTGGTTATTATTTTTCTAGCTGAATGTCATTTTGAAAAAATATTTGAGACTGATCGTTTAACTTAACTTTAATCGTTTATTTCATTCAATTTCTTTTGTGTGCTTTACATAATATATAGTTTAAGAGATATACATACATGTTTTCATCTTTGATTGGTTTTTGACATTAGTAATATCTGTTTGTTCTTCCGTTCAGGGTAGTTTTAGTAATGAATTTGTGGATTTTCCAGCATTGTTTAAAATTGGATAACCAGGGTGTCTATTCATCTGTAAGTACAAAATTCCCTGATTTTTCCAGGTTTTTTCCAGGTGCTTAACATAAATTTCCAGGTAAAAAAAAGCAAACGAATCATATATAGGTTTTTGGAGGTAAATAAATAATTCAAACAATCAAATTTCTCAAAAAAGTTTAACAAATGATTTTATTGATCAACAACCAGATAAAAACGGGCTTGTCATCATTTCTTTTTCAATATTTTAATTTCTTCTTCGAGTTTGGCCGCTTCTCGTTGAGCATCTTCCAAATTTTTTGCTTTTTTGGCCTGCAAGGCTCTTGTTTCTGATTCTCGTTGTCGTTTTACTGATAATTCAGCTTGCCCATCCGCATCCTCTTTCTTCCGACGCTTGATGTCTTCGACGTACAGCGAGTGAGCATTCTTAGCTCTCAAAATCAGCGATTTTGGAATCGACAAATTTTCTATGCCACCTTTTATGGCAATCGCGTCATACACTGTCCTGCGAGCAACCACAGCTTCATCCCGCATATTATCGAATAGGCATTCAGCGTTAATAGAAAAGCCTCTTTCGACAACCGAGTTACCATGCGATAAACAACACACAATTTTAATAATTGTAAAAAGTTCCTTGTTTTCGCCATTTAGCAGGTCACGCCAAAACACATCAACGCGCGTTTTCCTCCGATTGAAGTTCTCAAACGAGCCGCTTTTTGAAGTAATAGATCGATATTGTCTGTTTGCCGAATCCGCCAAAACCCCGCTATTTTGTCCGTGGTTAGTAAGTATAGACAACAGTTTTTCCATGCGTTTCTTTGCTAGATCTTTTTGTGAGTTGATCAGACCTGGATCGATTGACGAGCATGCTTTGATAAGTGATAATGTTGGAGGGGATCTGACCAACAGCTTGGTCTTCAAAAAGGTTCGGCATTCATCACGGAATTGTAAGACATCCATTTTCTTAGCGTTACGAAGTTTTCCGAGCTCCTTTTTAACGTCGAAACCAACGTCGACACTCTTGGCGGTCAAATGATTTTTAGTGTCGTGAACGGCCTCCAAAGTCTAGGAAGAGAGCTTTTGCAAGCTCGGTACAGATGATTTGGTACCAGGAAGAATGGCCGACTCTTCAAGAAATGTTTCGACTTGTCTGGCGTCCGAGATTGACACGGATTAGCTCACGGTCCTTTAGAGAGGACCGTGACTTGACCGGTGTTCGAGAGGGACGCGGATTGATTTACGGTCCCTTATGAATTTTCACTTTATCGGGGTTCGGGAGTGCTCCGGATGATTTCACGGCTGTCAAGAAATGTGTCGACTTGTCTGGCGGTTGGGAGTGACGTTAATGGGTGCACGGCTCCTTTGGAAACCCTTATTGGAGCAAAGAGTGCTGCAGATTAATTCGCTGCTCTTCGCGTGATGACCAATTCTGTGACTTAGGATGTATCTTAGAAACGCTGAAAGCAATGGAATATTTTAATGTTAAATTTTAATGTTAAAGGCAAATCAAATGCGAAAAAAAATACATACAATGAGGGCAGATCAGGTTCCACACATTTACGATTTTGAACTGATAATAATGGCTAGCCCGCACGGTGGTAGTGACGTTTGCCATTCTTACACAATTATTCAGATTCAGCGAAAACATGTATGTATTTAACCAAATATTCGATCTCGCCATTTGACAAATGGCGCTATCTAGTGGTGGAGTGTTAAGATTCGCATTGCATGCTCAAAAAAACTTTTCAAAGATTTTTTCGTGAAATTTGAAAATTCCCTGATTGTGATAGAAAATCCCTGATAATTCCAGGATTCTTCCAGGTGAGGAGAAATTCCTGATAATTCCAGGTTTTCCAGGTTTTTCCAGGTAGTAGACACCCTGATTAACCTACACTAAATTTTCATATTAATTAACTAGAGCTCGGATGAGCGGGTACTTGGAGAAGGCTGCCTTTTCCACGAATGAGTTGTTGGCGTCATCGATACGTACTGTACTGTTTTGCATCCACCTGCTCGATGTAGGTATGTTGTTCTGGTGTCAAACGGGGCATCCATGATGGTTCGAAGTATTCGATTTTGAACGACTTTAAGTTTTTGGTAGTGCGTTCCAGCACACGATCCCCAAAGTGGCATGGCTTAGTTCATTACTGGAGCGATGATAACCTTAAACACAGCTATTTTGTTTCGCAGTGAAAGTTAAGATCTTCGGCATGTTAGCGAGTAGAGTGAGTTCATCAGTGCGATGCATCTTTGTTTGATGTTCTCCGTATGGGTTCTGTATAGGAGCTTATCGTCGATGGTTACACCAAGCTGGATTTACCTTTCTCGACCATTCTATGGGACATCCGTTGACGTGATTTCGGCAGTCGTCTGGCGGCAAGAGTCTTGGTAATTAGCTATGTTTTAACACTATTGCTTGGGTTTTTGCTTCGTTAACTTTTATTTTCCGGCTGGACAGGTAGGATGTGTAAGTTGTCAAGCCTCGCTGCAGTCGAGCTCGGTAGTCGTTTGGTGATCTTCCTTTCGCCAGTATTGCACTGTCGTCTGCGAATAGTACCAGCCAAGCGGTTGGAAGTGGCTGTACGTCGGATGTGAAGATGCTGTACAAAATCGGGCCGGGCGTCCGAAATTGTGCCATACAGGTGGACACGGAAATATCGTTCGTAAAGATAACTTCTTACCATTTTACAGTTACAGTGGAAAATCGGCTTGTATCAGCTTGTGGATGAGTCCGTCGTGCCAAACGTTGTCAAATGCTTTATCCACATCCAGTAGAGCCATGGCAGTGTTGTTGGAGCGCGATTTGTTTTTGCTGATGATCTGTTCGACTCTAAACAGCTCTTGGACGGCGGAGCGTCCCTTTCGAAAACCGAACTGCTCTGAGATGATTATTTGATGCGCTTCGATGTGCTGCATTATTCGCTGGAGTATTAGCGCTTGATGAGATGAACTGCTTGGGCGACGAGATTGTGCTCATTTTTCATCCGACCCAGGAGTTCACTCGGATTGACTAGCGGTAGGCCATGAAGCACAACCCGGTAGGGTCGTTCGCCAGGCTTGTCGTGGGTGTAGAACTCGTACTCGAGCTTATTTAGGAAATTTTGCACCAGGTCAAACTCCTCCGGCAACGAGCAGTGGATTTTGATACCGAAACGCGTGATTTTGTACGTCGGCTGAGGTTCGATGGTGGACATTTTTTCAACGAGGGTCGAGAAGCTGACGTTTTTTAAAACCAGAAGTGGTTGTTTTCTTTTCCCGATTGGATTTTCTGGCGGGGAGATCCAAGGAGTCGCTTGGTTTCGAGCGGCCTTGATTTTATTCGACAGCGTGCTGAAAGCGTTGTTTCTCAGCAATTTTGCTTCCAATTCTTCGTCACTGATGGTGGTTTAGATATCTTCCGTTTGTGCTTGGAGGCCGTGGAAGAACTTGAAGCCGTACTATGCGGCGTCTTGTCGACGTCCATCTCCTACCACGTGGGACGTACCAAGCGGAAAATACAACGTCGCTTGTACCGATGATGACGAAAATGCGTGAGCGGAAAACTACCAATAGAGCGTAAAACACGTCCGAACGTGTCGCTAGAACGATACTGATGAGACTGATCGTGTGGAAAAATAACAATCTTAGTAACTAAGGGGTAGCTAGGGAAGCCTACGGCGATTGTCTACACTGAAAATTAATTTTAGATTATATTAAGAAATCGAAGCTAGAACTAACAAATCTATTCGTTGTATTCTGCAACGAGACTGATTTGTACTTATTATGAAGATACATTTGTAAATAATGGAAAACACACAACTATCAAAAGCACGAAGCTATTGTTAACACAGAAAGAACATTTGTACATTGTACGTAAACAATACAAAGAGCTACGAATATTTGGTCACAAATTAAAAAGAAATGTCTCTCTGGTGGTTACATGAAAGGCTGACAGATCTACTTTATCGACTCAAAATGTAATTGACAAAAAATAAACAACCATGTGGAATTGTCCAGCGTTTTTTTTTTTAATGTTTCTGACATGGGATTCGAACCTAAAGTTTTTGAAAGTGTTGATTCTGAATCCGTGGTTGATCTCACTACGCCACGCTGACTTCTGAGAACAAGTCTGATTAATGAGCATGAAGTTATAGCTCGCGACAGCGCTCTAATTTTTATTTTGAGATGGATAAATTATTCCCGCACATACCAGCAGCAACACCATCATGTATAAGTACGGTATAATAGAGCAACAGCGATTGGTTGGTCTTCACGAAATTCATTTCGTGCACTTTACAAAAAGGTGTAATGGAAGCATTTCACCAGATAAAAAGCATTATGAATGTTTCATACAATAAACGAGACATTTGTTCTATGTACAAAATCCATGTTTACGAAACGCGTGAAAGCTATTTAACGAAATTTTAAATTTTCAGCGTACTGTTGACACAAACGGTTGCGCCGGGTTGCTTCGTCTTCACCCCCTCTCAATTGTTTAGTCCAAACACGCCGCAGATCTCGGAAACGGGAAGTATCTAACGCCTTAGTGAACAGATCCACAAGTTGGTCCTGGGTGCTCACCTGCTCGATTTGCAGTCGTCCTACTGCTGAAACGAGTGGCTGAATGGACATGTGCTGAAGATGGGATTCAATCGGCCATCCAATGACTACTGCCTGTACACAAAATGCACACCAATTTGATGTCTGTAAAAAAGCTCGTCACGGCCGGTGAGCAGGAAAACTTCGTCGACCAGGTCGCAATATTGAAGAAGGACGGGGAAGGTATCGTCACCGCCCAACCGAGGGGTGGACTGTACGAGCTGGAAATTGACCTGGAACGCCTAACCGTGAACTTGTGCATGTCGGAGACAGATGAGCTCTGGCACAGACGGCTTGGACATTTAAGCGAGCATGGAATGAAAGCGATGGCATCGAATAACCTGATGACTGGTGCTGAATTTCGTGGAGGCATTCTGAGTTTCTACGACGCTTGTGAGCAAGGGACGCAAAGCCGCGACCCTTTCAGCGGATCTCGTGATCGAGCGACCAGGACACAAACGGTTGCGCCAGGTTACTTTGTCTTCAAAACTAGGTGAACTTATCTCCCGGATAGCCGGGCACTTCTCCTGTAAAAACAAAGATGCATGGTTTAGCATCACATGCTCCCGACAAATGGACAAGAAGGTGGTGGCCATTACTGAGAAAAATTCCAATCTTTCTGTGCAAAATGTGCCTAGCAAAGTTGGGATGTCAAAATTATACGTCCAAAAAGTGAAACAGAGGTAAGGACTGAAGGAGAATAAAGTGAAAAAGGTGCCCAACCTCGATGACCAGCAAAACTTCATTGCTAAACGTCATACTAAGGAGCTTTTCACAAATTTTTTGCAAACATTTTCTAAATAACTTCCCATAGCCCTGTCTTCGCTCTGTCGGTAGAGGCGCAGCTACAAATAAATACTATGCTGGGGGTGACTGGGTTTGATTCCTGGTTTGGTAAAGGAATTTTTCGATAAGGAAAATTTCTCAACTCTTTGGGCATAGAATATGATTGTAGTTGCCACACAATCTTACTAATGCAAAAATGTCATCTCAATTAATAACTGTGGAAGTGCAAGTGAAAGCAATAAGCTGGAAATGCTAAAAAAAAGAAGAAATAACTTCACGTTTTTAGTGCAGTTTTAGAGTCCCTCGGCAACCGTACAAAATTATGTAGAGTTAAGCACTACTTCGGCTCAAAATGATTCTCATCGTCTTGAGGGGTTTTGTTGGCCAAATTTTCTGAAACTCTGTTAAAAGATTCTTCGTATAAAAGCACATATTTTGGCCGAGACTCCTCCCTTCAAACCACAACTCTGGCAAAGAGTATCATTTTGTGCCGAAGTGGTGCTTAACTCTAAGAATAATACAAAAATCGTGATGAAAGGAAAAGCGGGGACAGTTGGCGTAGTTCAACTACATCATCCATGAAGTACGTCACGCAAAAACATGAAAAACATGATCAAATAGTTTTAAAGTAGTCATTGCGAAGAAAAATAGGTTTCTAAGCAAAACTGTGATTTCTTCCAATCGCCATATTGAGATACAAGAAATAGTTGAAACGAGATTAAATAAATGCAACAAATTTTAAATTTTGTGAAAATGAACTGTAGATCGGAGACCAATTGTGGCATTTTCTTAGATAACCTCTTGGAATTTCATCAAGTCTCACGAAATTCATGATTAATGAATTAAATAAAGTATGTTTCGATCAAAATTTGGTCAAACAGTCATGCGTCGATCAAAGTTTTTTTCAAGTTCAGTTAATACATAATACAAGAGAAATATTCAGCAAAGCTGCCTTTTTACCGAATGCGAATTACCGGGTCTTTCGTTTAACTCCTGCCATAAGATTTTGTAAAGGGTATAACAGGAAAATAACAAAATTATAACAAACCGTGTTACAAATAACTGATCATGTTAGAAAATTTGTTAAAAATGTTTTTATCTGAATAATTTTACAACATACTTATAACAAATTATGATGTAATGCCCCGCGAGACCCAAAATGCGTGAAGAAATAAATTAATTCTAACACTAACTGATATGATTCTGCTACATCGTAACAAAACTGTTACCAAGTTTATTTAGGTTATGTTATTTCTAAGTGATAGTTTGCTATAAACTTGTCACCTCTTGCGGACTTCTTGTTGCAATTTATGTTCTTATAACTACATTCGCGATCTAATTTCTAACAACATCTGTTATAAATACAGCGTAGCTGAATAACAACTCATGAAATAATTTTGTTGTTTCCTTTTGATCGGGACGCAAGTTTGCATTGAGCCACACCAGATATTTCTTCGCGGACTATGACAGTTTAATGTGCTTGAGAATATCTGACACCTTTCGTCGTCCGGTTACCGTTTGAAATTCTTGTCCAGGAAGCTGTTTAAAGTCTGCCTTGACGTAAGTTCCATCGTCCTTTACCACGCAATCAAACTTCGTAGTATACAATTTTCGCGACCGAGCTTTTGCTGACGTGTTTTGTTTATCGTCGCGATTTTGAAGTCACCACTTTCTTGTAAGTCGCCTGTCCAGCTCTTTTTAGCTCTATCCACGGTTGAAGGCGCCACTTCCAGCTTCTTTGCGACATCTCGGACGGAGAGGTTGGAGTTCCGCTCGAAACAGCGGGCGCTACTTTTTTGTCGTCACTGTGGCCTCCGGTTTCAACCCCCTTCCCCTTCCGATCTAGCTTTCCTGGCTCACGACAAACGTTCACCGAACACTTTCATTACGTTGGGAACAGTTGATTTAGCGACATTCAACAATTTTGCACAATTGGCGTGAGAGTAGTTTGGATTTTCGCCATGCACATGCAAAATTTTGATGCATTTCTTCTCTTCCTTCGACGAAGTGCGAATCTCAAAAACAAAATAAAGGCAGGACGCTACACGCACACATCTTCAAAATGAGAGGTATGCAAAATTATTTAATACACGATGACAGGAAATGCGTCAAGTTTAAGTCGACCAAATTTTGATCGAAACACCCTTTCATCGGACAATTGCTCTTTGTAACGGTAGCAGGAAAACAAGCTGCCTTACGAAAAACGATTAGAACGAGCTTAATTAAGCGTGAAGTGCAGAACTAGAGATGGCTTTGTCGCATGCAGATTGGGTCGAACGCGATCTCTGGATTTGCGAGAAAGTTCAACGGCGGAACTATCAGCTAAACTTACAGGAAAAAACCTTGCGTTTCGTTGCCGACTGCAGAGGCGGTATTCGTGGTTGCTGGATGATCTCGGTGAGAAGTTATTTTTGAGGACAACCAGAATGCGCTGAAGACGCCGGGCTCCGAGAAATTCAGCAACAGAACCAAACACATCGCAACATGATTCCATTTCGCAAGAGATGTGAAGGTGAAAGCAGATGTGGGTGTCATTCGTGTACTGTCCTACCGTAGTCATGACTTCCGATTTGCTCACCAAACCGTTTGGAGGCGTTCGATAGTCAAGTAAGGGAAGATGTGCGGATGTACGGAGGAGTTTTCGTAGATCATAGCAACACGGCAGACATCAACATAGCTTATAGTGGTCTGTGAGTTTTATGACATAAGAATTTAACCTGAAAAGTTGTTCTTTCTGAAGTTCTCACACAATCATTAGAATATACATCGTTCAACCGTCAACCGACAGTTCCAGGAACGGATGACAGTGGGCCACAAGCCAGGTGCTAGATGAAAATTGAGTGAGTGCTGATTGCATCACCGTCACCATTTCAAGCGAACATTTCGGGACAAACTTGAAGTTTTGCGTAATTTTATCCAGAGGGCTTAAAAATGCTCTGGATTTAAAACACACAAGGGTCAGCAATATACATACCTGCACGAACGTTAGCAGAGTGTTGGTAAAACGCATGCACGAAGCTGCTTACAAACTACCCTTGCAGCGTCGTTGATGATGAGACCTTTATTAAAGTGAATTCCAAGCAGTTGCCAGGACAGGAATATTTTACAAGTTATTTGTGTCCGGTTTGACACCATGACACTACTAGGAAAACCGTGCAGGAGCGGTATGCGGTTAATTCTGTGGATTTTGTATCGGAAGACATGAACCCACAAAACTGTCCTAAACACCATCGGATCGAAACCTGTCGTTTCGATAACTTCAGTCGATTAATCAACCAATCAAAGGTGTCACAATAATTATCTACTTGATTTTTAAATCTTGTTGATTTTAAATTTCCTTAGAAGTAAGGTTCGCGCTTAAACCCACTTGGATAGTTTGGATAGATAGTGAGTTCACAACCCACGCAACACACAAGTTTTATAACGGTTGAAAATACTTTTATATGACTAGATTTGGTTACATAGAAGCTTATTGTACATTAAATTATGAAAATGTGTTACTCGGGAATATACCCGGTAATTGCCAATCGCATCTTTTTTAGAGCTGGCAGTAGGCTAATTGCCTTACCAATCAGACTAAGGCCGGCGTGGCCTTTGCTGTACACAGAAGTTGTTTCCATTGTAATCGATCCATGGCTGTACTTCGCCAGCCTTGCTGTCTGCGGAGGGTCCACAGGTCGGCTTCTACTTGATCGATCCACCTTGCTCGTTGCGCGCCTCTTCTTCTTGTACCTGTCGGCTTGTTTTCGAGAACCATTTTAACAGGGTTGTCGTCCCTTACGACATGCCCAGCCCATCGTAGTCGACCGATTTTTGCGATGCATGCGATGGAAGGTTCTCCCAGCAACTGGTGCAATTCGTGGTTCATTCGCCTCCTCCACGTTCCGTCTTCCATCTGCAATCCACCGTAGATGGTACGCAGCACCTTTCGATCGAAGACTCAAAGGGCGCGTTGGTCCTCCACTAGCAATGTCCATGTTTCGTGTCCAAATTAATGTCTTGTAGATGGTCAACTTTGTGGTTCGGCGAACTTTGTTTGATCTTAGCGTCCTTCGGAGTCCAAAGTAGGCACGATTGCCAGCCATAATGCGCCTTTGTATTTCTCTGCTGGTATCGTTATTGGCGGTCACCAATGAGCCCAGATACACAAATTCATCTACTACCTCGATTTCATCACCGTTGATCTGAACTCGTGCTAGGAGGCTGACATTGTCTTCTCGTGAGCCTCTTCCCTTCATGTATTTTGTTTTCAACGCATTAATCTCAAACCCAATCCTACCAGCTTCAGCCTTAGGTCTGATGTATGTTTCCGCGATCGTCTCAAAGTTACGTGCTACGATATCAACGTCGTCGGTGAAGCCAACTAGTTGGACAAAGAAGATCGTGCCACTCGTGTCTATACCAGCTCTTCGAATCACACCCTCCAGTGCAATGTTTAACAACAAACACGACAATCCATCACCTTGCCGTAACCCTCTCCGAGATTTGAAGGGGCTCGAGAGCGTCCCTGATATTCGGACGACACACATCACTCGATCCATCGTTGCTTTGATCAACCGCGTCAGTTTTTCTGGAAATCCATATTCGTGCATGATTTTCCATAGCTGGTCTCGATCGATTGTTTCATACGCTGATTTGAAATCGATGAAAAGATGATGTGTGGGCACGTTGTTTTCGCGACATTTCTGCAGCACTTGCCGAATCGCGAAAATCTGATCCGTAGTAGCGCGGGCACCCATTAATCCCGCTTGGTATTGCCCCACGAACTTCTTTGCAATTGGTGACAGGCGGCGGCATAGTATTTGGGAGAGCAACTTGTAGGCAGCGCTTAGTAGCGTGATCGCACGATAATTGCAGCAATCCAGCTTGTCGCCTTTCTTATAGATGGGACACACTATTCCCTCCATCCAATCCTCCGGTAAACATTCTTCCTCCCAAATCTTGGTAATTACCCAGTGAAGCGCTCTGACCAGTGCTTCACCACCGTATTTCAATAGCTCGCTTGGGAGATAGGTCAACACCAGCGGTTTTGTTGTTTTACAACCGACCAATTTCCTCCTCAGCTTCCTGAATGGTTGGGGTCGGGGTCCTGTCATCTTCTGCGCGTGTTCCTAGATTTATTACGGAGCCACTTTCGTTCGCTGAAACATTACCGTTCAGGTGCTCGTCGAAGTACTGCTTCCACCTTTCAATCACCTCACACTCTCCTGTGAGAAGGTTGCCATCCAGGTCTCAGCACGTATCATCTTGTGGTACGTAGCCTTTGCGCGAGCTGTTCAACTTCTCATAGAATTTTCGTGTGTCGTTAGCTAGGTAAAGTGCTTCTATTTCTTCGCGGTCTCGGTCTACCCTCTGGCGCTTTTTCCTTCGAAGAATAGAATTTTGTATGTTCTGTGCCCGTTTATACCGTTCCACATTCGCTCTCGTACGGTGTTGCAGCATTCTCGCGCTCTGACCAGTGCGTTTGTCGACAGCCAAGAAGTCTGGATCGGGGGGAAATCGAAAACCGGAAGCCGCTGAGACGACAAAGAGAGTTGCCGGTAGTTTCAAGCGAAACCCTAACCTATCTCTCCGAGATGCCGCAAATAAGCTGGGTGTATCGTCTACAACCGTGCATCGAGCCAAAAAACGAGCAGGACTATCGACTTACAAGAAGGTAGTGACTCCAAATCGCGATGATAAACAAAATACGACGGCCAAAGCGCGATCCCGGAGGCTGTACACGACGATGCTGACGAAGTTTGACTGCGTGGTAATGGACGACGAAACCTACGTCAAAGCCGACTACAAGCAGCTTCCGGGACAGGAGTTTTATACGGCAACAGGAAGGGGAAAGGTAGCAGATATTTTCAAGCACACAAAACTGTCAAAGTTCGCAAAGAAATATCTGGTTTAGCAAGCCATCTGTACCTGTGGCTTGAAAAGCAGCATTTTCATAGCTTCCGGGACTGTCAACCAAGAAATTTACGTGAAAGAGTGTTTGAATAAACGTCTGCTGCCTTTCCTGAAGAAACACGGTTGTTCCGTACTGTTTTGGCCGGATTTGGCATCTTGCCATTACGGTAAAAAGGCCATGGAGTGGTACGCCGCCAACAACGTGCAGGTGGTTCCCAAGGACAAGAACCCTCCCAACACGCCAGAGCTCCGCCCGATTGAGAAATACTGGGCTACTGTCAAGCGGAATCTAAAGAAGACCAAAAAAACTGCTAAGGACGAGCAGCAGTTCAAGGCAAACTGGCTTTCTGCGGCGAAGAAGGTGGACAAGGTGGCTGTTCAAAATCTGATGGCAGGGGTGAATCTGAAGGCCCGGCAATTCGGATTTGGAAAAGCGGAAGCCTAACTGAATATTTTTCCTGAATTTTATACTAATTGAACTTGAAAAAGAAATTTAATTTGATTTTTTAAATAAACGATTTCACCGATTTACACGCGTTTTCCCTTGACCAAATTTTGACCGTATCACCCTTTAAGCTAATAGCTGCATATCAAAACGCTTACTTTTTCTTCTTAACTTTTCGCTTAACTTCTCAGCCATGAGACACATAAAAACATGACTGAGAAGTACCATTAAGCAGAACCAATTGTCAAATCTGGCAAATTTAAGTTATGAGAAGGGAGTTGTGAAGGAAACAGTATCAACCGACATAATTTTGAAGATTTAAAACGCGTTATCCAAACAAATCTAAATTTTAATATAAATTTAAAATGTTCATTGACTCAATGTTGTTCTTTGACGTTTTAAGATTTGTAGTTGAAACTTGACTCTTTATAGATTCAGGACTATTCTCCGCCTCGGATGAGTTGAGACGCCTCAAGAGAATCGAGTAAGGTGACTACAGTAACCTCGTGTGAGTCCATTCTCCATTTGATCCAGACGGAATTATACGAGGTATATATTCCCCCACTCGATTCTCTGAAGGCATCTCGACTCACCGAGGCGCAGAATAGACCTAATTATTCGATTAAACTTGTCTTAATTTATCAATTAAAATAACATGTTCCCAACAATTACGCTACTTTCGTCGCTCTTTCCAATATTCCTATAAACGAAAAAAATCCTTCGCGCAGGCCCCCTCCAGACAAATTGTCTAGCTCCGCCAATGCCTAACCCCCTGTCTCGGCGGAGGACCATCGTGCACAGCACTGTTTAGAGTCCCACGCAGGCACAAGGACGATGATCACCCGCTCCTAACATGGAGAACAGACGCTGTTTTGAGCCGCCCCTAACATGGAGAACAGACGCTGTTTTGAGTTGTCCTAACATGGAGAATAGACGCTCAGATAGACTGCACCCTTTGAAGAGGACAGCCCCTCCCCCCCTTCCCTGTCAGCATATGACCAAGGTCCCACCGGGGTTGGTTACCCGATCTTTCCTATGGTAACTCATAACCCAGTCGGCACCACGGGGAGGTAGGGATAGGAGTTACTGGACAAAAGGCTAAGGATCGCAGTAGGATCTTTTTTATACCTGCAGGTACGCGAAGTACCAATGGTACGCATTGTCCAGTCATTTACCAACCAAGTAGGCTAATTGCGATAAGCAATAAACAATGTTAAGAAATGCAATTAAAACCTTTCGAAGCCATGGTGATTGTCAGATTCGTTCCAAAACATTTAATACCTCCCCCTAAATCGGTGCAAACCTAAAATTTATCGTTCAATCGTTTGATCATCCTGACACAATCTCCGAACAAGATCAAAAAATCCCTTATTGAAACCGTCGAAGTTTAGCAATGAAAATCTTATTATTCACAGCATCTTAAGAAGACAGTCCCGATGCTGGTCCATTTCAATAAACGCAAAACCCTCTCCCAACGCACACAATCCAATACGTTCAATAACATCCCCCTCCCTTCACCGGTCCGCAATCGTCGGACGCAATCAACCCGAAACCACTTCAATCTTCTCCTTGTTGGCTTCGAAACCAACGACCAATCCGTGCTGCTACTACCTGTGATCCACATGTTTCATCGCAACCGGTTGCAACAAGGCATTAAATTGATTGATTTATTATGATGTAAAACTGTTTTATCGTTTTCCCGGAACCCCGCACCGGGGTCGTCCTTTCTGATTCATCTCAGTTCAGTTTTCCTTCCAGCATTCCTTGGCATCGTCCCGTCCCGACGCAATCTAACTCTGTGTGAGTTAGGGAAGGCGACTGCACTCACTCTTCACATCCCATCTGGGGCGATCCCATGATCCAATCCGAATCGAACCCACCACCGCCCCGGAGTCGGTGATGCCCGTTTCAGACTGGTTCATCCGAGGCCCTTCAGTGTGTCTCAATTTTCAAATTCTTCAGTCCGAACAAAGCGCGTTGCCCGGTTGCATTCTCGGTTCGTCGGATCCGGATCCAAGAGTTTGAAAACATCAACTGGCAGGACAGATCTAGGATCTCTTATCGCTCCTCGAAGGGGTGGGGAAGGGGGGGGGCTGGAATGGTCGTCTGTTAAGACAATCCTTTTTCCGTCCTTGTTTCACTGAAACGGAGAGCTGGACCGAGCAGTTGGAATTCGAGAAGACGACCAGCGGGGGTGGAAGAGGTTGATTGCGGGGGACTGCGGAAGGAGAAAGCGCAGTATTGAAATAAATGATGTTGTTTCAGTTGGCTGCTTTATCTTTGCGACTGTGAGGATTTTCTGCTCGGAATCGTTTTGATTTAACATTGTTAAGATAAGGAGAATGGTATGTGGTGATCCGAGGGGGAGCGGGATGAAACGGATCAGAGTGATGTGTCGATATTGCGAATGGGTGATGGAAAATGGTTTTGAAGATATCAATGGACTTGAAATCAGAACCATTTTCTTTTTCGTAGCCAATTTGAGAAATGCTAGATTGCTGTGTTGCTCTTAAAAGTTTCAGTTTCCATTCGACAACAAACTACACCATCCGAAGAGTGTGTGTGTTTGATTTTGTTTGTTGGATTGTGTTCAAAGAATGCAATCTTTGGGTTTCGACGTGGACTATAGCTTTTCAAATTGATTAAAACTATCCCAAATGATTGCGTGCTCAACGAATTGATCGATTCACTTTGATAGTCAAATTGGACACGGAAGCCCGCTTACCGGAACCCGAAATTTCGCTAAGTGCCAAGTGATGACCCTTTTCGATGGCTGCTCACTTCACTCGAAGCAACACCCGCCCAGGCCACAATTGAAAACGACATAATGACTGTCAATCATCCCGCTGCTGCTGGTAGGTAAGTTTGAAGAAATAATTGGAAATTTTCCACACCTTCACATCACCCACTTATGGAGGGAACCGGGATGGACACATTTTCCCGCCAACTTTGCATGTCCCCAACGAAATTTAAAAACTTTATCGTTTCAATCGCTTTCCCCCGTCTTCCGCTGGGCTCATTCCAACGCAAGGCACGTTTATCGTGGAACAAAAAAAGAAAAACTGGAACACACGCCACTGCCAGTTTGGCCCCGGACACTTCGAAATGAACTCATAATCTTTATTGCAGACATAGCGGAGTTTATATTCCGTTCAATTCGATTATTTTGCAGACTTTATTACGATTCGCTTGTTTCCTGCTGAGGCGGATGGCGAAAAGGACTCCCCGAGTAGGTGGCCGACGACAATCTCCAGACCCCCCACCCCAGCCCATCCCGTTCTATGCAGCGACAGTAATCTAATCGGAAAGTTTTGATTCGAATTTCTTTTTCAATTCTTTTCCCGTTTTCATTCAATTTATTCCGATGTCCTTCTTTGTCTCCCGGGCTGCGGCTGGTTGGCTGGTTGGTTGCCGGGAATTTGTAAAAGGAGAGAACCGTTCCACCTGGGATCCCTCGGGGTTTTACTTCGGTTGTAGGCGAGACGGTCTTGTTTTTTTCCGGAGCGTCGTCGAGGCAAGGAAGCGCAGGAGACAATTGACTTCGATTGGCGCTCCGGTGGGATGTCAATTCGATCGGATGGTAGTTTTTATTATGTTTCTTATGGCTTTGGTTTTACGGCGAATGGAGCAATTCAACGACTCGCGATGGCTGGTAAGGGACAGTACTTGAAGTTTATTGCATTTTTCTTTTTTTCTCTCTGCGTCGTTGGTGAAATTGTTTTTTTTTCTAAGGAAAGCCGCACTAGATTGTAGCAGCTGTTTGTTTACTTCTGTTCAGCGAGCTGTGAGTCAGGTACTGCTTTAAGGTTAAACTCAAACGCAAAACAAAACAGGAAAAAGCTGTTTACTAAAGAAAGCTTCATTCAGTGACTGCTTCAGTTTTAACGCACCTTTGAAATTTGTTATTGGATCTTTTAAAAATGACGCAATAGAGGCTGTCTTCGAAATTATTGCACCAATCGAAATGAGATAGCCCCGCCCGAAGTTTCTACACTGTTATTGCCAGATCAGCTGTTATCACGCAGAGAACCAAAAGATGATGCTTGGGACTAGCATACATCCTCAATTTGTGAATAACTGTTGATCTAAGACCAAGGCAATTCCTGCATCAAACTCGTCCAAATACAGCTCAAATAAGTAAAGGCACAGAGAACAGACATCCAGACTCGAACATTTTTTCCCAATATACTGTGTAAATTTTTAAAAGCAAACCGTTGGAAAATCAGCGCCGCCTAGTCTAGGTTTCACCAAACTAAAATTGACAGACTATCAAATTACAAGGCGCGCAAGTGGCGCCATCAACATACGAATCGCCAAAACTAACGGAAACAAGCTGTAATTTTCAAATGACAGTTACACAAATTTACGTAGGGCACTCTAGCTTGGATGTCTGTTCTCTGTAGTAAAGGGTAGGAATATGTTTCGTGATATGCACTTTATTGAAAGCCATTTGTTCTATAATGTGACAAATATTTATGTTACTTATCCGTTGATTAAAATCCTTATAGAACACTACTAAAGAATTGCAAAAGCGCAAAGGGCGAAACCTGCGAAACAAAATTTAAGTTTGACAATGATCATAAACAAAAAAAATTCTAAAATTCTACTGTAGAACAAATTTTGGTCGGTTTTCAAACAGGTTTTCATGAACCAGGTTTGAATCATGAACAACAAGCATTCAAGATCGGTTTTCTTGCCACAAGACCATTTCAGTATGTGAAAAATGGAATCATCAGAATCCTCTTAAGCCTTTCCACTGTAATTTAAACTGCCACCAACGGGATAGAGGTCATAGTTACTCATTTTAACCTAAAATAAATCAAGCTTTTACGTTTCAGCTAACACTTTTTCTAACAACTGTAACGCTTCAAATAAAGTTCGATCGTACAAAAAATAGGCTACAGCAATAATTATTTTTTCTTAAAAGGATCTTATATGTTTCAGAGGAAAAATAAATAAAGATTGCGACGCCTAAAGGAACTGGACGATATTTAAGTTACACCCCAATGTTCTTCAGGAATATCTCAATAAAAGGTTGAATAATCGACTCAACATTGGTCGTCTCGGAGCAGCAAGGCCACCATCCGGAAGCAGCGGTTGAAGACAATGATCAAGGGAAATAATATAAATTTTTATATAATCGCAAGTCTTTTTACACGTGTTTTACACGTTTTATTTTACACGCTGTTTTTTACGACGCTTTCTGAAATAACGCGTTTTTTAACGATGAATTTCGAAACAACGCGGCTTTTTTTACGACGATGCACAGTGGGAAAAATGGGACACGAAATCACAACTAATTAAAGGCCGCTGGATAAGTGCCCTGTAAAACAGCTTATCTTATCACAATAATCACACATTTATCATATTAGCCCTGATAATATTGCATCCATTTGTGCTGTACTATTGTGGAAATGTCTGGAGAATCCAGTGGAGATAATATTGTCTTGTAAAAATGTCAGGAACTGTCCATTTTGTCTGATATTCCCCATATGCTGAAAGTACTAGATATCCCAAAGAACATTGCTGGTTTTATCATGGTTTTATGGCATTCTTGAAGTCTAATTCATACTCTTCAGAACCCTTATAAAACCAAAATTGTTGCTTGGGATGCCATATGATTTTGGAAATTTGGGTGAATTAGAATCTATAAAAATGCAATACACTATTGTGGAACTGTCCGGGGAACTGAATGGAGAGTATGTCGTGTTGTGTAAACATAAGTTATATCAGTTATTTTACCCGCTTTTCCCTACATACTGGAAGAATCAGTAGATAAAATGCGATTTTTGGAATAGCTGCGCATTAGAATCAAATCAAATGCACTACAATATTATGACAATGTCTGGAATATTGAATGAAGTGGATGTAGACCTATGCAGACTTCGGGAAGTGGCTCGTTTTGCCCGATTTCCCCTTAATTTTGAAAAAATAATTGGATAATCCTACATTCATCAAATTTTCACTAATAATATTTAACCCATTTGGGATCTACTGTTGAGAAAATGTCTGGAGAATCCAATGAAAGCAATATCGTCTTGTAAAAACCTCAGGAGCTATCCATTTTACCCGATATTCCTCATATATTGAAAATACTAGATATGTCATGTGGTTTTCTAAATTTCCGCGAATTAGAATGTATAAAAATGCAATGCACTATTGTGAAACTGTCTGGAAAATTGAATGGAGGGGATTTCGACATGTGTAGACGTCAGTTATTGTCCATTTTACCCGCTTTTCCCTGCATATTGGATATATATATATATATATATATATATAATGCGTTTTTTTAAATAGCCGTGCACTACAATAAAATCAAATGCACGGCAATATTATGAAAATGTCTGGAAAATTGAATGAAGGGGATGTCGTCTTGTGCAAACCTCGGGAAGTAACTAATTTTGCCCGATTTTCTCCTTATTTTTGAAGTAAAATTAAGTAATCCTGCGTTTATCATATGAGTTTTGATAATATTGAACCCATTTATACCTTAGTATTGTGAAATTATCTGGAGAATCAAACGAAGGCAATATTGTCTTGTAAAAAAGTTAGGAACTCGGTAAGTCGTTGATGCTGATTTTAGAATTGAACGAAACAGATTGCTGTCAGTTGTGGATCAACCCAAACCCACAATCGGACACAGTTTGTCGATGGAAAAGCTGCAAACGTCATTGTGAATAATCGTAATACACATGCTTGTGCCATTTGCTTCGGATCAGATCCTCGGACAGGCCCTTCTTACTTCCACTCAAGGCTTAACATAGGCGAATGGTTAATCAGAGTATCGGCCCAAAAACATACTGAGGGGCATCCAGCTCAACCCAAATGGGTTCAATATTATTAGTGAAAGTATGATGAATGTAGGATTTTTCAATTATTTTTCAAAATAAAGGGAAAATCGGGCAAAACGAGCCATTTTCCGAAGTCTGCATAGGTCTACATCCACTTTATTCAATTTTCCAGACATTTTCATAATATTGTAGTGCATTTGATTTGATTCTAATGCGCAGCTATTCCAAAAGTCGCATTTTATCTACTGATTCTTCCAGTATGAAAGGAAAAGCAGGTAAAATGGTCAATATCTGATGGTTACACAACACGACATACTCTCCATTCAGTTCTCCGGACAGTTCCACAATAGTGTATTGCATTTTTAAAGATTCTAATTCGCCCAAATTTCCAAAACCACATGGCATATCTAGTACTTTTAGCATGTGGGGAATATCAGGCAAAATGGACAGTTCCTGACGTTTTTACAACACAATATTACCTCCACTGGATTCTCCAGACATTTCCACAATAGTACAGCACAAATGGATGCAATATTATCAGAGCTAATATGATAAATGTGTGATTATTCAATTTTTCTTCCGAAATTAGGGGAAAGTCAGGCAAAATGAGCCACTTCCCGCAATCTGCCCAAGATAAAACCATCACCATTTGATTCCTCGCATTTTTTTTACATAAGATAAGCTGTTTTACAGGGCACTTATCTTATAATTAGTTGTGATTTTGGGTCCCATTTTTCCCACTGTGCGATGTTTTGAAGTAATGCGGTTGAAGAGCCAAAAAAGCCGAAGTGATTTCTGAGGATGTACATACAATAAAAAAGTCAAAAAAACACTTAAAACATTATTGGATACTTGGTGTGTCATGAAGAAGATTACGCCTTCAATGGTGTGCTGTGAAGGGACTGTTCACATAATATGCAACGTCCGACACCATTGTGAAAAGCAAGGTAGCGGCTTCCGGTTTGTGAAAAGCCACCGAATATCATACAATATGGGTATTTTTGGAACGAATACGACGTGTAGAGGCCGGAAATCGATGTTCGACGCCATTTTGTAAACCAAGATGACGACTTCCGGTTTGTGAAACGTTGCCAAACATTCTACAATATGGGTATTTCGGAAGGGACATGCAAAGGTCGGAAATCGATGCCCGCCGCCATTTTGGAAACAACATACGGTTTGTAAAAAACCATTTAATAGGTTGGTGTGAAACAATGGCTCATTTGGAGTCCCCGTTTTCAAATTGCAGCTTCTTGTAGTACTATGAATCAATCGAACCTTTAAAATTAGTTTAGTTTCATCAGAATCTGTTCAGCACAAAAAAAGTTACATCAAAAATCATGATGTGATATACTTATTTACATTTGAACTTTTGCTCAAACATTGTTAGCAGCAGTTTGGTTGTCAAATGAATGTAAGCTTTTCTACACCTGAAAGTTGAAATTCTAACAAAAAATGCAATTGCAGTTTTTGCAATCATATCTTAAGAAATCCCCATGATTCCGAAAAGGCAATTTTGCCCATCATGATCCACAAAGCTTTTTGTGGTATAAACAAAGCCATGCAAGTGTGTGCAAGCGGTTATCGCTGTGCGCTTAAGCCTCGACAGTCGCAGCAACCGTTGGGTTTTTGTTCAACCGTCAACAACTTCTCAATATGGGTGAGGCAATGACACAGAACACCACTTAGGTTCTCGCCGAGCGATCTTACAAACACTAGCGTGCTGCTTTACACGTATAGGATCGATTTGTTTATTGTTTTCAACGACGAGATCAACTGTCAAAATGTTCAGGATGACAAAGCAAAACGATTGTATAAGTAAAACTGCTTACTAATACTAACGGCGGCAGAGAAGGCTCTACGCCATTTGCCACTGTTGCTATTCCGCTGTCAAGTGTTCTATTTTTATTTTCACTAGTCATCACACTCCCATCTCCCTCTCATCAAGTCACCATGCGTTTTATGAAATAAAGGAAGCCATGTAAGTGAGTGCGACCGACATTTGCTGCATTGTTGTAACGTTGAGTGCCTCGACAACTGAAGCTAATGTTGTGGTGACTGGATGGTCACAGTGAAGAGCCGTCATGCTGACGGTCGCGGTTCGACTCTCAGTAGCGCATCGTAATCTTATTTTTTGTGAGCCATTGAATTTAATACTACTAATAAACTGCACAACCTCACACACACATTGAATTTTTCTAAGCGAATTGATGTGTTGCTTTTTTGCCCACGACCAATGTTGCATTTTTTCTCCAAGTTGCGATCCATTGCGAGAAATGAAACCAAATCAAGCGAAATTGCATAACAATATTGCTTTTTTATTTTGGGCGTAGAAGTATATAAGAATAATACCTAGAAGTATAATAGAATAATACCCAAAGCTTGAGACACATCCTAGAAAGTTCAGAAAGAGACTTCCCAGAGCTTCATTGAGAGTCTTCCTGAAAAAAAACTTCTCCGAAGGTCAGACAGTAAGTAACAGCAATATTCCAAAAAACTCAGGACCAAACAAAGTTCAAAGTTCTAGATCAAACTTCTCAGAAGTTCAGGTGATAACTTTCTCGAAAATCCAAAAATAATCTCTTGGAACTTTAGGGCGAGGTTTACAGAAGAGGATTAATTAGAAGTGTAAAACTTTCCAAAGGTTTTGAAGATCTTTCCTAGAATTCAAGATGTAGAAGTTCAGGAAAAAAACTTCTACGGATTTCAGGAAGATACTAATCAGAGAAGGCAATACCACAAAAGTTCAACTCAGTGGACGTAGTTGTTCTACGCCCCAACAAAAAAAACCTGGGAGGGCAATACCTATAATTTTCAAAAATAAACAGAAGCAAAAATCCAAAAAGCTCAAGACGATGTGTCCTAGAAGTTAAGGAAAGAACTTCTCCGAAGATTAGGAAAAAAATTACAGCAGATTGGTTGGATCTTCCGGTAGCGCTCGACAGTTTTTTCAAAATTTGGAACATAATATTTCAGAATTTCAGAATTAGGATTCCTTGAAGTTAAGGAAGAAACCTTTTTAAAAAAAATCAGACAGAAATATCCCAGAAGCAAGGAGGGTACTTCCTAGTAGTGTGAGCAAACATTTCTGAGACATTCAGGAACAAACTAACGTGAAGTTCACGATAAAAAAAATCCCAAAAGTACAGAAGAGGACTTCTCCGAAGTTCAGGAACAAATTTCGAACAATGGTAATGAAATTTCCCTATAAATTCTGGAGAGAAGTTTCCCAAACTTTCAGTAAAAAAACGTTTCCTCGGAGTTTAAGATAGGACTAAAAGAAGGTCCATTAATTATGTCACGCGGTAAGGAGGGAGGGGGGGCTAAGGGAAAACGTGACGATCCATTCAAAAAAATTTGATGGTCCATACAAAAAACGTGACAAGAGGGGGAGGGGGGTTATAAAAAGTCATTTTTTGCGTGACGTAATTAATGGACGTTCCCTTATCAGTTAAGGAAAAATATGTTCAACAACCTCTACCTCTAAGTGCAAGAAGGAATTTCTCAAAAAAATCAGAAATTCAGGAGAGGACTTCCCAAAAGTTCCGCTACTAACTTCCCAAAAGTTAAGCTGATATTACCGAAAAGTGTAAGAAAGCTTTCCTGAAGTTCAAAATCGAAGATTCCAGAATTTCAAAATGAGTTTTTCTCGATGTTCAGGAATTGCCAAGAGGCGAAGTAGATACTTCTGAGAAAAACAGGAAGATTTTTCCAGAAATATAGGGGGTTATTCCTGTTTATGCAGCCAGTAATTTCTCAGAAATTCAAAAACAAACTTCCCTGAAGTTCAGGAGAAAACTTCCCTATAGTTCAGAAGAAGACTTCTCAAAAGTTCGAAAAGAAACTTCCAAAAAATTTAAAAGTTTTGGAGAAATTATCTTTGTAGTTCAGGATGAGACTAATTAGAAGTTTTCACACTCGGATTACTTTACAGAAATCTGTAAAATTTTACCGAATTCTCAACAGCTGAACGTTCGGTAATCCGATTTTACGGATTTTTTCGGTAATTTTTTTACAGATATCTGTAAAATTTCACCGAAATCTGTAAAAAAGGATTACCAAACGATCAACTGTTGAGATTTCGGTAAAATTTTACAGATTTCTGTAAAAATATCTAAGTGTGTAGAAAGTAAATCAGATCAGGAAACAAAAATTTAGAAAATGTATCTGGAAGGTTATGCTGGGTTGTTAGATGTGAATTTCCTAAAACATCTTGGAGTGACTGCTAAGAAGTTCACGAGAATACTGTCATTTAATAAGAAACTTCTTAGAATTTTAGTATTTTTTCGTTGAAATTGAAAAGGTAATCACTCAAGAACCGAAGAGGTAGTCTATACAAGAATCATTTATATGATCATAATGATATTCATTGCTCATGACACCATACTAAAATATGGTAAACACCATCTTCCCAACCGTTCACATCGTTCTATTAGCTGGGATATAAGCTAATGAGGAATTACAGTTCCTTAGTTTCATCTTACCTCATTTAAGAGATATGATCCGTCATTCTGAAAAATATTCCCACTTAGAGTACTAGATGCAAAGCAGATAGTTTCAGAGATTTACCAGAAGTTCAAAGATCTTCAAAATAAAATCGTGAGAAACCAAATTGCTCGACTCGACTTCTATAATAAGCCCCTATGACCCATTCGGCCTTATCACTTGTGAACTTTCTTCTGCTTTATGGTTACATCAATTTGAAGCATAAAAGGAATGTTCAAATCACTACTTCCGCCATGCACTGCATGGTTAACGTCACTCGTCATGAAATGTATTTAGCAAATTTTCGACCTTGCAGTTATCCGACCACATCCACAACACGGCTTAGTGGCACTCGCCTAGCTCCAAAGGCCCTCACCACTTATGTATGCCAGTTAATTTACCTCGCCATTCACCAATATGTCACCTTCCTCGTGAAATGTAAATTGTCTCAAGCCGTGCCAGAGCCTACTACGAGTGTTGGGCAGCTCCAATTACCGTAAATTGCTGACAGTCTAACGCTTCGCGGCATCTTGAATGATTGATTTCACACCACTGAACTTGAACTAGTTATTCTAAAGCCGTACCTTTCCATCATTTCGTTCCAGATCTGTCGCCATGGAGCTTGCGTCGCCGTGCCGGCCCTTTGCGTCGAAGTTTCAGCGAACGAACTTCCCCACCGCGGGTGACCTCCTTCAACGGCGCCACCGATCTTCAGCACCGAAAAAAGTCCAACTTTCTTGACACTATGGCCCTGCGGGGAAAACACGCCCGAGGAGATGCGAGGGCTGCATTCGATGAAGAAACCCTGTCTTCATCATCGTACAGCTCGTCCACGGGCAGTTCCGGCGGAACGTTGACCAGTGGGAGAATGAGACCACGTGTTCCACCTCCACCACCACCTCCAACGTCTAGCTCGACTGGATCTTCTTCGCCCGATCAACAGTCGATTACGAGTAGCGATACGGATGTGATGGGAAAATCTCAACGGAAGATCACCGACAATGAAGATGCTAATGTGTACGAGGATTTTTGCTTTGATTTGAGCTCCGGTTCTGAGCGCAGTAGTGGACGGAGCTCAACAGCTTCGAGGACCGTAGTTCAAGTGTCGACACCCATTCCAACGACGTTCAGTAAGGATGCTGTCCATCGACTGGAGATTCGCCACGAAGACGAAGACAGCAGCTACGAGTCAATGGGCCAGAAAAAGACTTCGATTACGATCACCGGAGATGATTGCTACTCAACGGTCAACATGGACGACGATAATGAAACGCCTCTGTATCAATCATCCGTTGTAGTCAACGACGTATTTATATCTCCAGGAATCCTTCAAACATCATTCAACACGGTTACAATTAGCGTCAATTCGCCAACATCGACGCTCCAACATCCTCGTAACAAAACCACCTCTATCAACTCCAATCAAGATGAATTGATATCCTTAAACAACCAAAAGAACACCTTTCTCAACGGATCCAACTCAACCTCGATCATACCGATCGGGGGACCCACATCCGTAACGGTCATGACCTCAATAGAACCTTCCGAGCCAACAACTCTTACGCGATCTACCGGAAAAACATTCATCAGTTTGGATTTTGACCGGGATATGTCCAGTTTGCGTGATTCATCGGGACCGGAGAGCTCCGTTGACGAAGACGATCAACAACCCCAAATTATGAAGCCAGCAGAGCACAACTCCACATCAACCCCATCATCATCATCATCATCATCGTCACCTTCGACCCCAGTCAACGAAAAAGACACGATTTCGATAGTTCCTAACGAAGCAAATCCCAAAGAAAGTAGTAGCGATAGTTTCGAGATGCTCCTGCGCAACCCAGTCGAGGCGGTCAAGCGCAACCTGATCCCGCACTTTTGCGGCAAGGCCAAGGAAGCGGCGCTGGATGCGGCCAGTGCTGACGGAGTAGTTCGCCGGCAGAAGAACACAGATACGCATCTGAAGGCTCAACGAAACAGCTTCATCGCAAAGCTGCTGGAGGATCCGATGTTGGGTCACCTGGCCGAAGGGCTCGACTACGATCTGGTGACGAAGCTTATCGAGAACTCGCTGCTTCGGTTGAAGGATAGTCGCAATCAGCTGGACATGAGTGGAACCAAAGACCAGGACGATGTGTCCAAGATGATCGAGGAATCGCTCATCAAGATCCAGGAGGAGCGGAACAAACTGGACTCGAAGAAGTTGGAAAAGGATAGCAAACGCAGCAGTATTAGCTCGGGCAACAGTTACGGATCGGCAACGTACGAGTTGATGGAATTTGACCCTAGCGGGGATCTAAGCGACTGCTATCAGAGCTGTTCCAGTGACCTGACAACAGACGACGATACAAATGTGTCCAGGAGTAAGTTCTACCAGATGCTAGTGGATGCAACGCTGAGCGAGATCGAGCTTAGCACGGCCAACGAGGACGATCATCATTACGAATCGATTCGTATGAACACCGATCCCATCTACGAAGAAATCAGTGACATTCCACCGCCTCTTCCACTTTCTGCCCCACCGATGGTGGAGGATCTGGACCGCGAAAAGCGCAATGCTCGATCGATCTTCGAGGGAGCATCCAAGTACGACATTTTATCCTACTTGGTCGATGCCAAAGAACGAGGAATCGCCCAGGAAGAGGCATACAACTTCCAATTTGGCAACGCCAGTGACATCATTCTTGAAGAAGAAGAGGACGAAAATATCACGGATCTTCGGCATCATCAGCGACAAATCTCCGACATAAGTAGCCGCCTATCGCACATCTCCAACATCAGTGACTCCAGCGAAGACACCTCACTTCTATCGGCGAGCCTTGCCCAACGCAAAGCTTCGGAGATCGAACGGAACGACTCCGGAGTTGGATCGGAAACAAGTAAAACATCTCGCAGTAAGTGGCAAAATCCTGCCTCATCCCTGATGGACAAGATCAGTCCTATTCACCTGTGCGAAGACTGCGATGGTCCAGTGGAAACGCAAATCACCGAGTCCGGAGTTATGTACGCTCCACTGGTTTGCCGGAAATGCGGAAAGAAACGAGCAGAACGCAAGGAGATCATAACCGAAATCGTTGAAACGGAGGAAAAGTACGGTCGAGATCTACAGATTATCCTGGAAGAGTTCTACCAGCCTATGCTCGTGGCTGGGCTGCTCAATCAAGATCAACTCTCTGCAATCTTTTTGAACGTGGAAGAATTGCTCGAGAACAATCAATTTCTGGCGGAGCGCATGCGCGACGCACTGGACATTGCCACCGAGCAGGGCGACGAGGACTTGTTGACGGTCAACGTGGGAAAGGTCTTTCTGGAGGCGGCACCGATGCTGCATGCCTTCGAGAGCTACTGCGTCCGTCAGGGAGCGGCCAGTTTGCTACTGGCTAACCTGGAAAAGGAGAAGGAGTTGTTGAGGATTTTCCTGCGGGTGTCGCAGATGGAGAATGCCGTGCTGAGACGGATGAATTTGAATTCGTTTTTGATGGTTCGAAAACTGTTCGGTTGTAGGTGGAGGGATGGATTTTTTAAAGATTTTCTTTTCTGTTTTAGGTACCCGTCCAACGCGTTACCAAGTATCCTCTGTTGCTGGCTCGTTTGTTCAAGGTCACTCCTCCGCACTTGGAAGGCAAGGAACAGTTGAAGCAAGCGCAGGAAAAGATCGAACTGCATCTGAATCATATGAATCGGGAGGCGAAGGACGTTCCCACCAAGCTCTGGCGAAGGATATCCTCGTCGAATCCGGGTGGCCGGCGATTGTCCTGCGAGCTCGATATGATCAACATCAAACTGCGGAAGATGGCCATCGATGTGCTGGAGTGGAACACCGAGGAGGTTCGGTTTGCCATCGAGGGCAGGCTGTTGTTTACGCAGCCAAACGATGGAAATTGGAAGAAGAGCCGCACGATCAAGCTGACCTCGATCAATGCCCTGCTGGTGACCAATGGAAAGGTGAGTACAAGGGGAGGTTGGGGAGGTGGTCGTAGAGGAAGGTGGACTAGTAAAATATGTGAATGACCAATTCGACTTTTGAACTGTTGTTGATCAACGATTCACTGGAAAATTGCAATACATAGAATTTTCAAGAACAAAACGAAGACATGACCGCTGTCAATATATTGATTCACTGGTGAGAGCAGTTAACCTATTTTGCTGCATCTCGTTGGCTTGGTGAATCCTTGTTGTGGAAGGCACGAGAAAGAGAATGAAGTCATTTTGCATCCATAATTTCTAGGGTTTTTTTTTTTTTTTCATTAGGGCGAATCTACAATTGAGAGATTCTCTCCGGGCTCGCTGTCTTTCATTCATAAACCAATCACCTTTACGTTTTTCATTCTACTATTTGTAAAGTATGCTAGCCAGCACTGTTGTGTTTCGATTTGTACTAAAGAATGCCGTAAGTATTATTATGGCGCTGTAATGAATGAAAGAGAGCGAGCCCGGAGAGAATCTCTCAATTGTAGATACGCCCTAATGAAAAAAAAACCTAGATTTGGTCTTTCCCTGCATTGCTTGCCAGTAGTTGTTGGATATCTTACGATATGGTAAACAGTCGAACATTTACGCGTTCAAAATGTTGTACAGTATACGTTTTGCCAAGATTTCTGTGCAGTTTGACGGCATTTTGAGTGAAACTGCCCAACATGAACAAAACAAATACTAGTAGAAAAGGGGAGAGTGAACTAACACATACACACTCTCATTTCTCTCTGAGCTCGTTTGTTGTTGAGCATAGAAGCACAGTTCGGAAGTATATCTTGAAGGACAAATAATGATGAAGTTTGAATACTATTAGTCGCGACATCTTGCGGTTAAGATCACACATTTTACACGGAAAATAATTTAATCTGCTCCTAGCTGAGACAACATTGTTACACCTGCTAGTATAAAGTAGCAAGGTTCTTACATGAATTTTTATGTCTCGTAGAACGAATATATGAATAGAAATAAAAAGATATTACTAATGATTTGATCTAAAATATACTTCTCTGACTCTTGTATTGTGTGAATAAGAAATTCGATATGTACGTACATCTTTTTTTACAATATGTATCACACCCCGTTACCTCAGACTTGAGCTTTTGGAGATGTCTATATTAATACTTCTTTTAAATTAACAAAAACCCCTGTTTTTTCAACCACTTTGATAGCTGATTCCACGGTTGAAAATAATAAACAATTTGACACAACACTTATAGCCAGCCACATTTGTAATCGTGACAACTTGCTGTGCGAAGTCAATCAAGAGCATTTCCAGTCAGAATGGCCTGATAATGTGTGACATTTTAATCGATTTTTTTATTTGAACGATTCTCAACATGCATTTGACTAAGGACCTTGATTATTCCTAAAATGTTAAAATTTTATCGCACAGGAAATATTTTGTGCAAGTGCGATTGCATTTGAAAAAAAAACAGTATTCATCCAGCCTTGGGACTTTGTATGGGAGTTAACTGTCACTTAATCTTTTAAGTGTCATTCAATAAACCAATTTTATTTTATTTGAAAATTGTGATGCATCGCCTATGTTATCGCTATATATGATTTTGTTCTCACAAAATGAATCTAATTTAACGAAATATAATAACCGATATTTGTTTACTGTTTCAACAATTTAATTTCGGAAACCGACGTATGCAATTCAGCATTATCTTAAATTGAGAAATTGAAGCTCGAAAAAATTACGTTCATTGAAAAAACAAGCTGAATAGTGAAAAAATATACTAATTGAAAAAAATACACCGAAGAAAAACATTTTTTGTTGTTGTTGAAACTTGTCAGAAGCACATAATATCCCATCAATGTTAGAGGCTCTAGAAGTGTACAGTAATTTATTGCTAGAACGCAGAAATGAAGAGAAAGTATTGATAGTTCCGTTAAAGTACGGCAGTCTGTGAAATCGAAAGATGCAAGATAAAAACGACCGGAGGGCATTTGAACGGTAGTGGATTTTTGGTGCAAAAAAATTGATAATACTAAATTTTAAGCAACTCATGCCTTCAGAATCCAACATAAATTTAAAAAAAATCAGTAGCGTAGTCCCTTAGCATTGATTCTATCGGAAAAATACCTTTTTTATTTTATTTAGAAAATTGAGAAGAAAGATTAGTAATTTCCATTTAATTCCAGCTATTTTTATCTTAACAGATACGCGTACTTCGTCTACAATGTGCAGACTTCTTCAGTGTCTTATACTTATATTTGACAGTACATGACACTGAAAAAGTCTGCACATTGTAGACGAAGTACGCGTATCTGTCAAGATAAGAAATAAAGGAAATTGGAATTAAATGGAAATTTCTAATCTTTCTACTCATTATCTAGTTACATGTATTCCACTAAACAGCTCACACTCTCCAGGATTCTTTCAATTTGTTCGAACCTTCCAACGTAATCTCCTCATAAGAACCTTTTAAGCGAGTTAAGTTATATCGTATTAATTACGTTGCAACTGCTCATTCTTTGAAATATATCCGTGTTTCTTGTACTATTTGCAGTACTTTCCAGTTCCTAGTAACAGTGGTGTCTGAGTTTCACAGAAAACTTACGGAAAAACTGTCAAATACACGCAAACGCAAACGCAACGGGCAGGTCTTCAAAATGAGAGGATTGTTTTAGGATATTAAAACTGTTTGGTAAAGGTTATGGTTCTGTTCAAAGTAGGTTTGAAATTCATGAATGTTAATTGGCTCTAACTTTCTTGATCCAGCAGCAACTGGTATATTGAACTTGTGTAGATTTGATATTGTGACATTTTCGTAGCTTAAATGACCTACAAATGTTTCATATGACTGTGGTGAGGAGCACACTGAATCTTGTAGCGGTTGGCCTACTCAACAGTGCTCTAGATTCATTGACAACGTAGAACTTCTCAATTAAGGTAGGTCTATCGTTCGTTATAAATAAAGTAGCTTCAAATGTAGCTGAAACATGAATTTCACCGGATTTCGCATAAGCTTTCAAGGGACGATCTGAACCTGATTGAACGTTGAATATCTCAGCATTGTACCGATCATCATTAATTAGAATATTGAACGATTTTTCAGTAAACATGTTTACCTGTGCGCCTGAATCAATTAAAAATTCGCACGGCATGCCTGCTACCTTACCGGAAACAATACCCTCATCTCTATGCTTATTCGTATATGAAACTACCATCAAGTCTATGTGATCTGCTGCTGGGGTTGATATCTGTAGATAAAATAGAATGACCGTAGTTCGATGATTTTTAAATTCAAGATAGAAGAACTACAACCCAAATGTCACGTCATTTCTTGTGATTAGTTTGAATGAAATAGTAACAAGCTCCATACGGAGTATGTATTTTATTCATTTTATTGGATTTAAACAGTCGATACCACATGAATGGATTGCATCAGCAAAGGAAGATTATTAACATTGATAATATTCAAATAAGTAACATTGCAGTTCAATAGTATGGTGCTAAATTCAAAGTTAATCAGTCATGAATGGACGTGTCATATGGAATATAATAAAATTATGTTTCGACAACATCACTCACGTCTGCTTTATCGATGTTTGCTTCAACTTTTTCAACAGCTGCGATCATCTCCGGATCACCTTTTTCTGGTTTCGAAACCGGTTCTTCATGTCTCTTGAAAACGCCAGGTGGGTTTGAACTTCTGCAGGCTCTCAGTATGTGGCCGATACGTCCGCATCCCATGCAGTTCTTGTCCACCGCATTGCACTCTGCAGCGAGATGATATATGCTCCAGCATCTATCCGATCGATTGCCCGCATGATCACTAACGGGTCCCCGACGATTGAAAGCGTCGTGACCAAATGAACGAGTGCCTCTTGTCGGATTAAATCGAGAATTTCGCTTGCCTGTGCCGATGAACTGATATCTTCCTCCTCGTGAAGCGGAGCGTGGAAATGCTGGCCGATCATAAACGGGGTATGTTGCGCTTACCGCAGCGATCGCAGCGGGCTCCATCTTCTGATGTTTCTGCTTGAAGAATTCCTCATTGATCCGAATCGCCTCAAGTTTGAACAAGATTTGAAAAGGTTCCTTTCCGACTCAGCATCTTCAAGGCCGCAATCCGCACATCCTTGCAAACGGCGTGTTCCGCTATCGTGCCCACAATTTCTTCTAGCTCTTTATCTTCTCCATACTCGCAAAGTCGGGCGGTGGCTCCTACTCTGGTAATGAAGGCTAGGCTTGATTCTCCTGTGTTCTGTATCATTAGCGATAATTTTCGACGTTGGAGCATTACGTCTGGAGCCGAAGCCGAAGTATGTTTCAGCCGATGCATGGCATTTTCAAAGGGTTCGATCTCCGGGTTTGGATAATCCAACTGGGATTTTGTGTTTCGGAAGATCTGCAGCAATCGAGGTCCAGCTTTTATCTTGAAGATGGTGAATTTTGTGGCATCATCTTGAACTCCAGCCAACCGCATCGTATCTTCGAGTAATTCTCTCCACGCCTCGTACGTGTACCGGTAAATCTCCCCATCGCCGTCGAGTGGTTTGCACTCGGGAATATTTATCGATGACACCGATAGCTGGTTTACTGACGACATAAACCGGGATCCTTCCACATCGTTGAACGGAATTGACAACTGTGCCCGTTGCGTACTAGTTGGACCCATAGCTGGATCAAAACCCAATGCTTCCATCATCACTTGTTGGTGCTTCGATTCGTTGTTGTCCGTTTAAGCTGGCTTCGAGAGCATTCTTTTCTTCTTGAACTCGCATCAGCTCTTGTTCGAGCTGTGCACGTTTAGCCTTTTCGGTTTTCAAATCCTTAGCAAGAGTTTTGAGTTTTGCACTCATTTTGAGGCTAGTTTCTTTTATGGACTTATTCCTCATCTTCAGCAGTTTATTTCTGAAAAGATCCTAATACGGCCTAAGTTAGCAAGATCGTTCTAACAGCTTATGAAATTAGCGTACTCTTTATCATAAAATAATAATGCTTATCCTCTCGCAAGCGATTCCATACTTGTCCTCACGCAAGTATCTAAACATAATTTTAATTTCACCTATTCAGTTTTCAAAATCGTGCTCTCATACCTTATTTTTATTTATTTTTTTACGCTTAACCTTTCGCAAGATTATAAAATATCGAGAACTTTTTTTGTGTTAATTTTAAAAATGGCCGTCCTTTCGTACTTGTCCTCACGCAAGTATCATTTTTTTCAAATTGCCAGTACACATTTCCGCATTTCTCAAAATGGCGGCCTTATGCAGTATCTTGCCATCTTTCTAAAATCAATTAAAAAACCAAATGCGCTCCTATAAAAAACAATTTCTCACGTTTAGGATCCCTGATAGAATCAATTAATTCTTTCTATAACAAGCTTTCTGCCCTTGAAGTGAAATTACTTACCCTTTGGAAGTGTTTCCTGCGCCATTGTGGTGACCGTGTGGCTTCATCGCGGTGCCGGCCGAAAGACGTCCTTTGCTCCCAAAAATCGTCTAAAGAATGAATCTTCACTTTTTCGCTTCTCCACATGCCAATACGCATACATACGAACGACCCTCATTTTTCAAATTTTTAGAGAGCGTGAGTATAGCGTTCTCTGTCATTCCCATGCTTATTCTCTTATACTTCTAATTACTCACTCTCACCTTCTTTCTAAACTGAGATTTGTAATCTCTTTCATCGTTCGTATATCAATCTTGTCACACATACACGTATGTATTTTAACTCTCGATCCAAATGAGTCTCTTATACAGTACATATTTATATGCATGTAGAAGATATTTCGAACATATTCGAATCCAATTATGTTTCGTCTCAGTGCTTCACTTCGTGCATGCTGGGAAGTGTTGCACGCATAGACAGTGAGGCTAGATAATATAATAACTAATTTATTTGACAAATTGAGTCTCTCTCTTCTCTTCACTACAATGACGTTTTAGGAAATTCTGCCTTTTTCATCGCAGAGGGTTGAACAATTATTTCAAAAGGGCAGACAAAGATTCAAGCTGGACCAAAGTATGGCAAAATATGAGACTGAAATGAAGACACAGAAAAACACTAGCAGCTTATGCTATTTTGCGAATCGCGATTTTGTGCAGCAATAGATAGAGCATTAGATAGAGACACAAATTCACCGTTATCTATATTTCTTAAGAATTGTTTTCCCAACTGGTTATTGTAGTGACGTCATCTGCGTTTTTATTATACATTATGTGAGTGACTTAGAGCCCTTGAATTTTGTTGTTATGACATTTCTCAAAGTTTTTTTTTCGAGAAAGAAGCACGGAAAACAGAGAATAATGCGGGAAAAACTTGTACTATTTCGAATTGATTCAGCACATCAGCATCAAACATTTTTTTCTGTTTTTGCGCTGGGTCACGTACCTTGCATTGTAAATGTAGGGTAAGGGGATGTATTGTTAGCCTATCAACAAAATCAGGTTGCTATTTGGATGACCGATGTAATTGGAAGCAATTGAGACAATATAAATCAACTTATAGTTGTTAACTTCCACGTAATTTTCTTGAACTTTTGGGGTATTATGATTCCACTGGTTAAGCTGAACAGATAATCCACACGATCTTTAAGTGATCCAAGTTTGGCTTAATTGAATCGATAAAGCAAGTAATGTAGTCTGGATGCGCAGAAAATAGTTACACGTTGCAAACTTACTGTTCACATAGCTAAAATTATAATGATTTTACAAGAAAATCATAGACCCAATGTTGGGTACATATTTTTTTGTATATTCCCAACTATGGCATGTTGTATCAATAACATAGTAAAAATGTTGTTTCAGAACAAAATTTCAAGTGGAAATGCATGAGTTTGCGGTTGTTTATATTCAAGTGGCTCATCTTAACACAAACCGAAGGAACAAAATCATTGTATAGTGAATTGTGATTTTTCATTATTGAATGGCTGAAAAATCATATATGAACATCACTTAAGTGTTTCAAGGTTCTTTTATGTTAGTTTTTTTGGTGAAATGTTGTATTAAGTAAATCGAATACAGCTTGCAATGTCTCAATTCATAAAATTAGAAAGAAAAAACAGTACAAAGCTGCTTTTAGAAATAAATCCATTGAATGGGACGAAGTTGCATCCATGAATAGACTTAATTTATTATGGTTTCAGTTGAAAATCGAATTTATCGACTAGCGACAATCGATTTTACTCTCGATCTGTACGTTAAACCTAATGTCGGAAGTAGAGCGCTGTACGGCTCATCTGATGCGCCATAGAGCGCACTACTTCCGACATTAGGTATAACGTACAGAATGAGAGTAGAATCGATTGTCGCTAGTCGATAAATTCGGTTTTCAAATAAAACCATAATAATGCTTATAGACCGACATTAATTCCATATCCCTCGAATGTTTCTGACTTAATAAAAAGAGTTGTGTAACTTTTCGTGATACATAATTCCGAATTTCTTATCAAACTTATCTTAGCAAGTGTCTAACTTGTTGAATCTCGCTTACAGTTTGAAAACTTTATGCGTTATAATAAAAAATGTAACTGATCATTGCATAATAGGCTGAGTTAAGGGACACATACCCTATTAGGAATAATTCATTACAGAATTCCTACTTCTATAGGATATAAAAACAGACAAAATAGGTTGTATTTTATGGGCTCTAGTGTTCACGATAGCAACCATATATTCGTGTACATTTTATTTTATCAGATTGAAGAAATGCATCCAACAATTTAAAAGTGTAAGAAGTAATAGTATTTTTATCGATGAGATTATCACAGAATAAAATGGTGTTGTTGTTTTGCTTCAAGTAACCAGAGCATACTGTGATGATCATGTGGCCGCAAATAAACCGCTTATAGCAGTTGATTTGACGTTTCGTCAACACCGTTAAAATAGAATGATTGGAAGAAAAAAATCGAGATACTTTTTACCCAACAAAATTTTTCACTTTTCGTGTCATTAAATCGTTCGAAGTTGTCCTTCCATTCCGTGGAAGAAGCCTCGAAAAAGTCCAATATTTTAGTAACCACCCGTTACTTAATAAGCAAGCAATATTATGAATACTGCTTAACGACACTTTGCACGTCATGGAAATAAGAATTGTTGTAGAAAACAGAATTTACGCAGGATTACTTCATCAAACGAGAATACGCCATTTTAATTGGTCTAAATGATAACTAGCGCGTTAGTTACATCTGTGCGGTACGTGATGTTTTAGCTGATATTTCGCGTCCGTCAAAATGTTTTGTCTGCATAGAAAAGGTTCCGAAATACGTCAATTTCGATTCAGCAAATATGGGAACAAGTCGTTTTTTGCTCTACGAATACCTATCATGAACAAAAATCATACAAACATGAACACAACTACGCAAAACAATTATAACGCCTGCATTACGGGCTCCAGAAACGAAAAGGAAAGCGTGAACTTAGTTCTAGGAATCATAATTTGATTTCGGTAAACATATTTGATATCATGAATAGGTTCACGGAAGAAAAAACATAATTTAGACTATTAAATGACAAACATTTATTGTTTATGTTACAAAACAAATACAAAAAAATATTGAAAGAATTATTTACTTAACAAGTTTGATAATCGTAAATGTTGACTTCCTAAGGTCTATCCGAGTAACTAAAGTCATGATGCCAAATTCTTTCAGCACAGCATAAAAGGAAAAATACCTAATAATCGCAAGCAAAATATCTCTCTAACAACAAAACTTGTTATTTTGTATACCTGAGAATACCTGAAAGGTACTATTTTGGTATTGCCTTACTCTCCATTTGGTATTTGAATAACATTGTGGGATCAATTTTATGGTTTTATTTTCCCAAGCAGAACCGAATAACTTGATAACTGGCCATGGTATTTATGAGCTCAGATTAAGAGGTAGAATACCTGAGGATAATACCATAAAGTTGTTCCCACAATGTTATGCGAATACCAAATTGAGGTAAGACAATACCAAATGAATACCTCTCATGTATTTCCAGGTATCCAAAATATCAAGTTCTGCTATTCGAGGGATGTTTTGCTTGCAATTCTTAGGTATTTTGCTTAGGTATTTTACCTCATAATCTGAGCTCTTTAATACCAAGGCCAGTTGTCAAGATCAAAATTAGGTATTCATATGTTGTTGTTTCCTGCTCGGGTTCTGGTATTTTACCTCTTATGCAGCGTTTTTTAATACCAAGGCCAGTTATCAAGTTATTCGTTCCTGCCCGGGTAGTCTGGAAACGCAAATCCCTAAGCATTTTGATAATTTGAAAAATCTTAGTTTCACGTGCAGCACTCATTTTTGGTTGTGGCAAAATTTTCTCTGGTGAGATCATACATAGAAAAAAAAAAAACGTTCACAAAATTGAAAACGGACCGTGAACTCAGTTCACGTTTTCAGGATTTTTCCTTCAAACGTTCTTTAGCTCATGATTACGTGATTTAGTTCACGGTGTATTTTTGCTTGTTCTCGAATTCATGACTGCAGTTCACGGATCTGTGCACGGATTTTTCCCGGGTAGAAGAAGATTCTCCAGACTGCTGAATATTGTCCATGTTGCCGTTAGTTGATCCAGCCGCTGTCTGCAAATTGGTTCCGGCTCTGGGTATGGCAATACATGATCAGCGACCAACGACGGTGCGAAAGAATTTTCTTCGAAAACCGATCGATCACAAAGCGGTATTGTTGCAACCTTTTCAAAAGCGGTAACCATTAGTTGCTTGATATCGTACTGAGTTACGTGTCCAGGTTTGGCTCTTAGGAATACTTCGGCCGTACCGGAATAATATGCCTTAAATGGAGCCATGAACGAAACGTTCAACAGTTGCAATTTATTGCTGCAATGGGGTGGAAGGACAAGAACCGTCACACATGTTCTTTCGGACTCTTTCAGTTACTGCCAAATTATTGGATATGGGCCGAATGACCATCGATCAACAGAAGTCTGGAGCCATGTTCTGAAGCGTAAACGTGCTCAAGGAAATGCTCAAACCATGTTGTGAACACTTTGATAGTCATCTTTACTGATGGATGATACGCATTTTAGATGCGATGTGGAGGAAACTTCATCTTTTTCCAGCTGGTTCGAACATATCAAAGAGGGCATTCACGGAAACTTTGTTGAACGCTCCGACTTTTGCAGCTGACGTAGCTTCTGCCTTCCGGAACGTAAGTTTCGGATTACGCTTAATAAGAAATCCAGCCAGTCATTCGCGTCCTGACATTAGGGTTGGTGGAAAGGATGAGAAATTTCATTCCTTTCAGCAAGTTCGAATGCCAGCTGCCATACGTCGACCATTTTGATTTCATGGTAATCGCCTTTAAAGTCCAGCAAATTATGCAAAAGCTCAGCTCCTTGGTCTGGGGTGAAGATGGTTTGACGGTCTCTTGACCCATATTTATATCTTGCCACCTTGCTAAAGACGTGCTCCTGTAGTATAATCCTTGGAACTCCAAAAGTTTTGGAAGCATTCTTAACAGAAATCTCACGCCCGACAACCTCATTTGCACGGGTAAGCTGCTCCTGGTGCCAACTAACACGGCAGATTTTTCTTTTGTAGGTGCGAGGCATCTAAAAAAAGATCAAGCAATTTCTGTGCGATCCAATGAGTAAGCAGGCTGATCTTACCCCAACAGCAGACATTATTGAATATCGCGATTATTTATAAATGTTTGGTCAGACTTACCTTTCATCCAATCCCGGTGATGATTAGAAATGTAGTTGAGATAATTTAAACTAACAAAACCGAATTTAATACATACTGCTTTGTTAAAAGCTTAAAATCAACCAATAACATCCAGTACACGGTAATCTCAATTTACGCAATCATGACTATAGAACATGCTCATTCGAGGGAAACTAAGACTACGCAAAAATTTTCCTCCCTTTTGCGAAAACTGAATATATGTCAAAATGTGCATACTCCATACTCCTTTTGAAAAGTAAATATGCATACTTTTCACTTCTCTTTGAAAAGTAAATAGACATACTTTTCACTTCAGAGCATAAAATATGTGTACTTTTTACGCATTTTGAAAAATTAATATTGCTCGAGTATGGCTGAAAATGGCTCAATTCTGAAATTAAAATTTAAAAGGGAAAAAGACATCAATAAATCACACAGCCAAGTTTATTAATTGAGAAAAAATACAAACACCTATCTAGAAGTTTTGCGCAAAAAATTACTCTCGCATTTTGTTACAGAGTTGATTAACAGACGTTCTGAAACTATTTATTTCAACCTCATAGCAGCGGCTGGATAGCCAAGAAGTAAATAAACATAGTTTTTTTGCTAAGGAAGAACCAGCCTCTAAGAATGTATCTTTAATAACTGCATCCAGCGAAAGGGCATGGAAGGCTTGTTTTGTTTCATACAGTGTTAAACATTTGTAATTACTGACAAAAGCAAATATTTAACTTACCTGTCAACTTCGCGAATACGTCTATATCGAAGGCATTGGATATTTTCTTAATTTTCTATGCTGCAACAGCCTGAAACTATTCCGAAACATAAACACGGTGCTTGCAAAATAAATGCTTTTGGAAATGGCGTCAGCATCAAGGCACGGACAGAATTAAATTTATTTTCTCAGCAGTGCCTACGCTTTTTTTGTCGCCGTTGACATACTTGAAAAGGCGTAAAAAGTTCTCTTCATTAGTATATAAAAATTAGTTAATTTTTGACGTATTAACTATAATCTTGAAAAATGTGCGAAATTTAGTAATAAAATGAGTTTTCCAGATTTATTGTGTAGTAACAGGTGGCAACTAAAATTTTGGAATTTCTTTCTCAAGCTGTCAAAAAGAGACAAACATAGTTGAAGAAGGATTTATTCAAATAAAAGATACATTGTCCATTGTTGAAAAAATTAGTGAACATTTGAAAACGGTCCGTAATCGGATGTTCAGCGAAGCTTCCGTTTGATGTCGGAACAGGAGCGTTGTACGGCCTCCATGTCAATCCTTTGCGAATGCATCTCTTGATTCTACCAATCAACTGTTTGCAATTCGTGGCTCTCCAGTTATTTTTCTTCACCAAGGAACTCAAAACCCCTAAGAAATCTTCGATTGGGCGACACTGAGGCAGATTTGTCGGGTTGTGGTTTTGGGTACAAATGGGATTGAATGGGTATTCAGGAACGATTGTGTTTTTATGGCGTAATGCGATGACGCTTTATCCGGCCAAAACACGTATTGTCCATCAGCATGATGTTTTTTTAGAAACGGGATCAACATTTTCTTCAAACATTCGTTCTGGTACACATCTTGATTGAACCATGGCTTAGAAATGCCTTTCTCGGAAATGGCAATGTACAGCATCACTTTCTGTTCAAACTTATGTTTAAAACTTATATTTTATGTTCGGAGGTGTAGTAGAACTATTCGTTAAATAGTATCGATCGTTTCCGGGAATCTGCGTCTTCGGAAAGAGGGAAGTAGCTTTCGTCGTCCAAACCAAAACTTTTTCCGGAATAATTTTTAATCAACCAACGGCATTGGGATTTCAGCGTTGAAATCTGTGCATTAGTACATTCCGGGGCTCGTGTCTTCTTTCGGCATTTTATTCCGACTCTTTTCAATGTTTTGCAGATGTACTGGTGAAAACAGTTGAACTTTTTGCGGCATCCCGTTGGCTCAGTGAATCCTTGTTGTTGAAGGCACGAGAAAGAGAACGAAGTCCTTTTGCGTCCATAATTTTGGCTGGTCTTCCACTACCTGCTTGCGAGCAGTTGTTGGGGATCTTAGGATATGGTAAACAGTCGAAGTCGCAACATTTTCGCTTTTAAAATGTTGTACCGTATACGTTTTGCCGAGATTTCTGTGCAGTTCGTAGAACTGTACAACGCGCTCGCGAAATACTTCTTGTTTCGACGGCATTTTGAGCAAAACTGAGCAAACATAAACAAAACAGAAAATACTAGCAGAAAGAGGAGAGAAAGAGCTAACGCATACACACTCTTATTTCTCTCTGAGCTCGTTTGTTGTTGAGCATAGAGGCCTCGAAAAAATTCCAAAATTTTAATTGCCACCCGTTATCAGGACGATTCTCACGTTTGTTTTGTTTGTTTTCTTGACATTTGACAGTTGTGGGTGCAATATGTCTCAAAGGGTCAACAATAATAAAAACCTAAATGATTAGTGTTCATAAACTTATTAGAATACTGTTTTTATGTTTGTAAAATTGCATAGGTGCCGAGTTTATCCCCAGGGCCGGGGTTACCTACATTTCCCTCACCATTTCCATCCAAGTTTGACGCATTTTTATGAAAGACAGACATAAAAGCTAAATCAGCATCAACAATTTTGCGATTAGAATCAGCGGTTTCAGTATATTCCACTGTAATTACGGCATATTAACTCCTCTACAAATATTGAGCTCGATGCTTAATAGAGCTCTGATAGAAATTTCATGCTAACGAAAAATTGCAGAAAAACAACTTTGCTCAGTGCAACCTCATGGCCCGCTTTACTGTATTAATCAAGACTATTGGATGATTTTTCTTTGCCTTGCCTAGCTAAACAACTTTGTTGTCAAAGCGGAACGACGAATAAATTTTGTCCAGTCTGAATTAGAACCTTACCCATTGCGCAATGCGTTTGCCAATTAAAAGCCATTGAAAAACAAATACTTCAAATAAAATGAAGAACTCAAATCCCTAAGAAACGTAGCTAACGATCAACCGCACATTGGTTTCAATAACGTTCTCCTTTATTTCCCCTCCCATTTCCAGCCAAGTCCCAGCTACAAACCGGACCGAGCCTCCACCGAGCTGCTCCAGCTTCCCCCGCCACACCGGCGTCCGGGAGGCCTCGTTGCTCCTCGTTCGCGAAAAGAATGGCCGCTGCACACGCTGCTCCGGGAGCCACTCTACCTGGACCGGTGCATCGTTTACACCGAACACGACTGGGAAGACTACTTCGAGGTGCAGGAGATTCTCTCGAAGGAATCGTTTCATTTTCAAGGTATGTCTGAATTCGGGTAGGGGAGGGGCCGTTGATAACCGAGCAGAATGATATCATTGTTCTTTTTCATTTGCATGTTTTCCCCGCTGCACGTGTGGTTCTTATCTCGTGAAATATAAACCGAACCCGAAACCGAAAAACCAACTCCCAACCAGGCGGAAGATGGCAGCAAAACGAAGCAGTGGTACAGTCAGCTGCAGTATCATTCGCAAGGCATGGGAACCCTGGCGAAAGCGGCGAAATGCGCTGGCAAACATCATGATTAATGGAATGATGACACGAACCTAGAGTATGTACCTTCCTCGCCAGTAGGTGGGTTTGCTACACTTTCTAGCGCTGAGCGGTGGATTCGATTGAGATTTTGTTAGAATTAGGAACTGCTAGCGGCGGAAGAATCTCCCATCGAAAACACCGTCGCTCCCACCGCGCTGAAGCGAAAACAGCAACATCCGAAGAAAAACGGATAACATAGAGCGATGCTAATAAATTTCTTCCTTTATGTTTTTTGTCCCACTATCTTTCTGTAAGTTTTTCAACACATTCTGTTTGCATGTATCAAGTTGCTACCTTTCTTCCTTACTATTCATGTTGATTAAACTCAATGTTTAGTTTTCGTTAGGTTTTGTTGCTTTGAACTTCTCTCACAATTTTTTTTACTGTGTAGATTTTATGCCCTGTATTTATTATCATTATTATACATAAAGCAAAAGCGAGAGTTGATTAGTTGGGCTCGATAAAAAAATTTGAGGTGTACAGAAAACGATGATCGAAATTCTCCTAGTATTTTACGATGGAATAAGCACGAATATTTATTAACTACGATTCCCTCCCACGATGAAGAAGAAACAGTTAGACATCCGAAATTTGCTAAGACTTAAAGCGACGATTAGTGATTAGTATTTAAATTATGTAATTCCCCAATTTTAAACTTTTTGCCAAAATTGATCCAATCTTTTTTCAACTTATTTTATCGACCTTCTTGAAGCTGTTATTGAAAATTTCGCTAAATTAGTTAAAAGTAGAGGGATTTGAGAAATTTATCCGCACGATGCTAGCTTTTAACAATGCCAACTCTTATTTACTAATACTGAAAAAAAACAATCACAAAACTTAGTATTTACTAGCGATGATAGCCGGTAGGAAAACAAATGGAAACGATCCCGAAGCAGCTAATAAAATGGATTGCAATAGTAATATGTATGCGAGCAAAAAAAAATTTAACGGAAAACTCAATAATAAAAAGGTTCAAAATGTTACGTCTCGTCAAAGCCGGAATGCTTCGAAATGTCCTTGCCGGGGAAAGGGGTCGTCTCATTCGAGGAATTCGCAATCAAAGCTCTCCATATCGCCGTCAATGAGCGCCAGACGGTCAAATGGATTCAGTTCTATCAACAGCATTCTCGGAAATTCCTCTGCCCTTTCTATTGATGTTTGCTGCAGAAAATAAATTGAATCGAAAATATCTAATAGGTGGGAGAGCTTAGGGGTAAAAGAATCTTCGAGGGAAAAAGGACCCATTAGATTCCCATCTTCG
>JASCZW010000461.1:0-97966 GCA_034211315.2 Aedes japonicus
TACAAATGAAACACAAATTTCAAACAAACATGAGGCTATGCCTACTTGCTATGCAAATTTGTATGCAGTATGGCCGGAGAAGAACCCCGATACATGCAGTATCGTCCAGGATTTTTTATGCTGGGATTTTTGGAGTCGGTGAAAGGTCACTCACGATGATTGCGACTCCTCCCCTGCATCTGGAAAGGAGTGCACCCACACCACCGAGCCAATTTGCCACATCACCTCGAAAACTAATCAAGCAAGTGAGAACCGACTCTGGCATGTGGGGGAGTTTTTAGACAAGATTTTTTTTCTAAGGTGGTTTGAGACCTCTCATCTCTCTGGTGGGAGGGGGTGGGGGGTGTCCTCTCAAACAGACTCTCAAGCAGAAATTGGAAACCAGCATGAGAATTATCCATGCAACTTGAACTCAAAAATGTGTATTTCTAGGGTAAGAAGCATGTACTGATAGAAGTTTGACCCCTGCTTAGCCAAGAATGGGTGGGATAGCTGAGTTACTCTCAGTGCTACATTATGCACAAGAAGTTGATCAAAAGGTTATGCAAGGGAGAATTACATTTCAAAACTGACAGGATACGGCTTCGTATGATGATACATTTTTTTGTCAACGAAATTGGTCTAACGCAGGAAAGAAAGACCTATAGAAACTACCGATCCAAAAGTTTAATTAAAAACATAAATCTTTGTTTTTTTCAGAAATTACATTATGTATTAAAACGAAAATATTTTAACCAGATGCATCTCACAAAAACAAGCATAAATGAGCAGTGTCTCTATTAATTTTCTATTCATTTTGTTGCATGCGTAGCGAGGCTCGCACCGGGTTCAGCTAGTATATATACATATATATATATATATATATATATATATATATATATATATATATATATATATATATATATATATATATATATATATATATGGTACAACTAATGTATAGATTTACATGAAATTTTACACTATAAAAATTAAATTACTTGAATATGTGCTAAGCAGCTACAGTAAGTTCAATTCACACTTCCAACCGTTCAGCCACCGAAAACCCAAACCTACCTGTTGTTGCATTATTAAATCCTCGTAAATTGGAATTTAGAGCGATGGTAACAATCCTCCCAACCTCCTCGCGTCACTTACACAATAAATGAGAAAGCGAGCAAATATTTAATAAAACTACAGCCATTAATTCGAGCTAAGATATTGAGCTTTTAATTTACACTGTATGAAATAGAACAGATTTTGAAAAAGAATTCAGATAAATAATTCTGACGCTTTTTGTTACTATCACTTTATATTCAAGACATAAATATCTAATTTTTATCTGATCCTAATCTCATACTAACGCAGCCAATTCTTTGAAAGTATCCTGGAAAATGATGTTTTCTTGAATACATCATTTTTTCTTGTCATCGGCCAGGCCAATCCGTGTAGTATGTGCCACGAGAGGATTCCAAGAAATAGAGCGATTCCAGAAAGATCTAAAATCGCTTTACTACTCTGAATCAAGGAAGGAAGAAAGCGTGGACCTCCCGTACCAAACGCTTCCATGTTGAGTTATACAGTGTGATAATTTGTACCTTATCGTTGGGAGCATAGATGCTAGGAAAGATTAGTTTATGCTCCTTTTGCTCGTGGGTGAACTTTTGGCATTTGAACCAAAAGCGTGGCAATAATTGCCAAGGTTATAGCGCCTTATCTCGCTCCATGGAGCGTAAGTGAACCAAACTTACGATGATGGATAAATGCGAAGCTGAAAATAGCATAAAAAAATATTGTGAGGGATGTTATAATATAAAATGAGAATATCATGTGTACTATCTGCATGTCTTCTGATTCCATGGATGATCTAAAATTATATACCGTATAAAGAAATAAAGAATACTTACATTTTTCGTGGTAGGGTAAGTCTTCAGCATGCTATCTTACCACGCTGCTCTACATTGCGTTGGCGGGACTGCCTCTGCAAGGTATAGCTGACGAGATACAGCGTTTCTTACTCAGCCGCTGTTTGAGCCGCACCTCCTTGGTGGACAGACGCTCGGCACGCACCTCCTCAATCTAGCTGAAGTCAGAAGGACAACAGTGCCCAGGCTGCACTACCAGCTAAGTGCGCAACCCTTAGCTGGCGGTCTTTGTCATCTGCTGACCCGTGGAAGCATGAGCTAGCAACTTGTGAGGACCAGAGCTATGTTGCGGGGACGCACGCTCCATCACAGTTGTCGACTCACCATTTTGCAGCCCTGCTGCTACTTAATATTCTTGACCTCAAACCGTTGAACACCTGCGCATCCGCCTGAATGCTTTTATTCTGGTCTGCAGCCTGGTTCCCTACGGATTCTCCCAAGTTCTCTTCAGATTGCAGTGTTTGCGACATAACTTTGGTTTCTAGCTTCTTCCAAGGCTTCGTGATTTTTTTCACCTTGGGCCGAAATAACAGCCGTAACTAAGGAAACTATTTACCTGGGCCCGTAAGCTGATAGAAACCTAGGACAGGACCTGCCAGCAGCTAGTGCAAAAGCAAGACCATTTACCTGTCAAAAAAGACAGTTTTTTATTGGTCGCTTTGACAACCGCTTCTACCGCCTCCGTCTAGTTATGTTACAAGCAGGCAGTTTGTTGTTGGTTTGGCGGTGTTGCTAGTCACTGCTATTTCACTTTTTTCGTTTGTGACAACTGAACAAATGCGAAAACTTTTGAACTTTTACACTTTTGCAGTGATTTATTTAAAAAAATTATTATTCTACATTAAAAGATTTAAAAGTAACGCGTATTATTTATTTGAATTTTTAATATCATCTCTTTCTTCCCTGTAAGGCAGTTTTGTATTCGTAGAGCCTCAAATTCACGAACCTCTCCATTTAAAATTTTGACAATTGTTAAACGTTTACTTTATTGAATATTACCAAGTATTAAACGAAAATCGACGAATTTTGATTATATTTTTAATTACATTATTTTCAATTGGATTACTGTGTAAACATATCTGGAAATACTGAGCAACTCATCATAGCATAGCAATCATAAATTTATGAAGAGGCTCTCTGAGCTGGCAGGTCCTGTCCTAGATAGAAACCTTTGATCAAGTTAGGGTGTGTCAATGTTGTTCCTGGGCGGTCCGGCACTGGTTCATTTTTTCACACTCCCGGATGGATGTCATCATTTTTTCTTGAACAAAACTTGACTATTGATAGTATTAACCAACCGGCCTGACGGGTCGGTGGTCAGAATCCAACTTATTTTTATTCAAAAACCATACTTAAGTTTAAACCTAAAAATTAACCTACCGTCTCTCTTTCTCTTTCTATCCTCGAACATTCTCAACTTACGTTCAACTGGCGTAAAAACCAGGAAAACAAAAAGGCCTAGTAAGCATAACATAAGTGTTATGCAATACTAAGTCGTGGCATTTCATATGCGAAACTTTTTTTTTGTCAACAAACTCACTCAGCTGTTCAAGCCAGCCGGTGTGTTTGTGACCATGAAAATGTTTTAAACAAGACAAGTAGAGAACTCTTCCTTGATTACAACTCTAGGTGACCAAATAACCCAGAGGTGTAAATTAGGGGCCACTGTGGCGATCCGTGATGGCATAGATGAAGACCGGATCGGGTCGCCACAGGTGCAAGAAACTAAGGAATCTTTATTTAACAATTACTGATCCTAACAGAGTTTTCCTCCTTCAGAAAGGAGTCCGCTTCAGAGCTTCACTCCCTGGTTGTATAAATCAAAGCCAACGTAAAAGTCCTGCATCAGCTCGGGTGGAAACCGGAATACTGGGACATTCTATGAATTCGCATGCTGAGCATCCGTCTAGACCCCACTACCCAGCGAGATTGGGAAGAACGCGCCTCAACACTCAACCATATCGTTCTAGAATCTCTCGACCTACATCCAACGACAATTTTCAGTCCTTCAAACAGAAATTTACTGAGACTCCGCCGTAGCCAACGTCAACAAGAAACCGGTTCAACGACTGGTTTCTAGCCTCGAGACAAGTCCACCGTAAGTGCGTTGTTGCCAAATAAAAACTATGACTGACTAAAGACCCCTAGATACTGCAAAATGATAACAGAGGATGATCTTGTTAATTGGTTGGAAGAAATAGTTTACCAAATGGTCAGGTTCGATAGGAAACTCATTTTCAGAACGGAGGTAGAAAACACTGAAACTAATTGTCGAATACTCGTGAAAAAGAATGATTTATAATTGTATTTAAAAAAATATTTTATTAAACTATTGCAAAACATGTAAAATTCGGAACGGTATGGATCTCTCGTATTTTATATATCACTTTGACTAACGATCGAGCTAAAATACTTTTTTCACTGCTGCAAGCTTGCTAGTCATTGACATCTTATTATTGTTGAAGTTTGTCAGAAGCAGATAATTTCTCATCTCCATGCGAAGCGCTAGGCTTGGACGGTAATTTATTGCTAGAACGAATAGACACGAAGAGAAAGTGTATTGGTAGTTCCGTGTAGGGCAACGGCAGGTTTTGTTATTAAAAGATACAAGTTTGAAAACGAGCGGAGGGCATTGAACGGTAGTATCCGATCAGGCACATAACCCTTTACCTACAGGGTAGGCAAGGAGGAGGAAATCTCCTTGACTGGTAAAAGGTTATGCAACCGATCGGGCTCTTATACTACCTATTGCTTTTTTCTGGTTCTAGCGATTTGTCCCTCTCCCAATACTGCCTAACACGGGGGAGAAATTATCTCCCGCTGTTGGGTTTATTTTTAGTATGCACCGCCTATTTCACACATTTGTTCTTCTCGTCATACTATTACTTATAGATCTCGGAGAGAACGACGGTGCAAATACTGATCCTCACCAGTATGATTTAAGGATTCCCCCATTATGGGCATTACACATTGATTGTTGTTTTTTTTAATCGACGGAACAGTTGTGCAAATCCTTATGAGGAACATCAAGAAGAAAGTACGAGAGCTGGCCAGATCTACGAAAAATTAAATCAATACTGATGTAATGGGCTTTTGTGATGGTCAATAAACTATGTAAATGAATTTGAGTTAATTAGAAATGAAAAGAAAAATTAGTATTTTCTATTTAATTCCAACTACCTTTGCATATCTTGACAGATACGCGTATTTCGTCTGCAATGATGGCGCAGCCACTTCTCCTTAAGTTACATATTGCCACTTATCAACAAAGCGAATCATATCTTCCAATCAAAAGCTACGTAATTCTTGAACATGTGCAATCAGCTGCAGTCTCACTGATGGTACTTCTTGCAATTTTTTGTGAGGATGATTACCTTAAACACCTGACGGATTTTGGAGTTTCAAATATCGAGAAACATCGTAAGAAGTCTAAAATGTATATGGGGGTAGCTGCTGGAGAAATGCTTAGATCCGAAACACTCTTTGAGACCAGGAAGGAAACATGTTACTCGATCTACTGTGCTTTATACCGATTTGTTTAAACAGATCATTGAGCGCTTTGATCTGAACGATCAAGTTCTGACTACACTCAGTAGCAAAAAAAAGCCGAGCAAAATTTTGCTTCCAAAAAACGCCATGTTCAAGTTACTGTAACTTTGTCAATTATCAATATTTTTTGCTGAAACTTTCACAACACTATAAACAATGTATAGACCTTATGTGGTCAAAATTTTCACCTCGGCTTGTTTTTATGCACCGATATTTCAGGACGGTCAATATCTGGTGAAAAAGGGAAATACTCATGTTGGTGCGTCAACTTTGACGCCAGCTGTGTCTATGTGTATTTTGGCTATTTAGAAATTTAAAATATGTTATCTAAATTTTTCACAGAAATACGGATTTTTAAAATTGGTATGTTCAAAAATGACTTTTTTCACATATGCAATGAAAACTTAAAATTTATAAACCTGATCAACATAAAATTTTGATCAAAGGTATAACGTCTATACATTGTTCATAGTTTTGTGGAAGTTTCAGAAAGAAATATTGATAATTGACAAAGTTACAGTAATTTGAACATGGCCGTTTTTGGAAGCAAAATTTTGCTCGGCTTTTTTTTGCTGCTGAGTGTACTGAATCGCGCGTTGACCCCAAAAAGCTGCGCCCTTTGAAGTAGTTCAATTTGATAACTGAACAATATCTGAACTTCTTTAAAAGCGGTGCAGAACAGGCCATTAAAAATGATTTTCGTGAGCTGAGGACGGTAGCCTTCTGCAAGGACAACGAGGTTGAAGAATCAAAAGGCTTTGAAACTTGTTGAAGAAAACGTCTGTAGTATAAACGAGCAGATGGGAAGCTGGCTTTCACTTGCTAAGAAAGCTCATTGCGAACTTTTTACTTAATCCGCATTCTTTTGCAAAAGTGGAGCGAGTTTTCTCGCTATAAAATCTAAATAGGTCCAAAATCCGAAACCGCCTGAGAACGGATATCATGGATGCCAAAGGAGGAAAAGAGGAGTTTATCAGCTAATATTAACATCACTACTAAATTCTAAATTTAACAAGTTGATGTACACGCTTCTAACAATGATTGATTGTTTATTCCGTTCCGATTTTGTTCACCTATCCTGGTACTTCTGGTCAAAACTGGCCTGTAAGAAGGGCTGAAGTGTAAAGATCAATTTCCCCCGAGAACATGAATCCCTCGTATACTGATCTGTCTTCCTTTTACAACACAAATTTTGAAATAAAGATTTTAACCAAGATTTTTTACAGCTAAACACAGATAAAAAAGATTTTTTGGCATAAATTAAAGATGGAAACGAAATATAATGTGGCAACCCTGGTTCCTACTGAACTGTCAAACATAAATTGCGCAGTAGTTTTCATTAAAAATGTCGTACAAGCTGGATTTACGAGCACATGTCGCCAACCTCTTTGGACGGCTTAGTACAAGTGAAATTTTGAGCGTGTTCAAAGACGAGCCAATATCAAAATCAACAATATACCGTGTTTTGAAAGATTGTCGTGATGGTAAAGAACTGGAAAATAAAAAGAAAAGTGGTCGCCCAACAAAATTGAGTACCAGAACAACGAAAAAACTGCTGTCAAGCGCTGAAAACAAGGTTGGTGAATCAACACGCAAATTAGCACGAAACTTTCAGGTTTCAAACATGACAGTCCCTCGGATTTTGAGAAAACATAACGTAATCTATCGGAAACGTCAGCGTGCACCAAAATATACACAGCAACAACTCGAAAAAATACCAAAATGCTGCCGTGCACTTCGTCGCGAGCATTTTGCAAATGGAAAGTGCATAATTTTGGATGATGAATCTTACTTCACGTTTTCGCACCATGAATTGAGTGGCAACGATGGTTTCTATACTGCTAACATTAAAACAACACCAAACGATGTTAAATATGCCAGCAAATCGAAATATGAGCCAAAGGTGTTAGTGTGGGCAGCCATGTCATCGAAGTGTATCTCGGCGCCTTTGATACGCCCAAACAAGGCCAAAGCTGTCAATTCTGACGTGTATATCAGCCAATGCTTGCCGAAATTGAAGCAATTCATCAACAAATATCACGTTGTCGACGAAATCATGTTTTGGCCGGATCTTGCAAGCTGTCGTTACGCGAAAAAACATTAGATTGGCTAACTGAGCAAAAAATACTATTTGTACTGAAAAAGGACAATCCACCTAACGTGCCTTAGGCTCGTCCAATTGAAAATTTTTGGAGTGTTCTCAAACGTATGGTGTACGACAATGGCTGGGAAGCTAACAATGAGCAACAATTGGTTAATCGAATCAAGCGGAAGATGAAAGAAATAGACATAGACACCGCCCAGAACCTGATTCAACATGTTCGCCGTACACTGCGTAAAATCGAAGATAATGGTCCATTGAGCGTACTGTAAATATATTTTTCAACAATTTATTAATAGAATAAAATACCCTGAAGAGCATTTTAAAATCCGATTGTTTGATTTCAAGTACCATGCTATTGATTTTTTCCCAGGACTTATGTTACATATGTTAGGCACCTAACCGTACCAATGAGCAAAATATGCCAAAATCCCGCGCCAGAAGGCTGTACCGCGAGTGGTTGGTGCCACCGAAGTACATCGTAATGGACGACGAGACGTACATTGAAGCGGATACCAAACAGATCCCCGGATGTTCTGGAGAAGTGCCGGAAGAAGAAGGTCGACAAATTTGCCAAGAAGTACTTGGTGTGACAGGCTAGCTGAGGTTGTGGCAAATTCAGCAAGACGTACATGTCGACAAGCACCATCATCGGGCAAATATATAAAGAAGAATGCCTCCAGAAGCGCCTGTTACCCTTCCTCCGGTCCCACGAAGGCGAAACTCTGTTCTAGCCGCATCTAGCATTGTGCCATTAAGCGAAACCACTGATGGAATTGTATGAAGCCAACGATGTTGTTTTTGTGCCGAAGGAGGCAAATCCACCAAACCCGCCAGAACTTCGTCCAACAGAAACATTCTGGGCGATTATGAAGGGTAACACCAGGAAAACAGCGAAGGTCTTCAAAACCGGCAAGGATTTCAGGAAAAAATGGATGAAAGTGTGTAAGAAAGATGGCGCAAGTGTAGCTCAGAATTTGATGGGGACTTGGGAGAAGAGGTTGAATAAACCAACTATGCAAAATCATAGCTAATATGGGTTTATTTATTCCCTAAGAGTTTCAAAAATATCCGACTTTAAATGAATTTTCGATTATTATTTTTGTTTGTTGCATTTTTTAAAGTATGATTTTTCAGTAGTCACGCAAATTAAAAAAAAAAACACTTTAATTAGTGTAATGAATTATTTTATTTTGTTATAAACTTTGCCTCTAAGATAATGTTGTACGGCAAACCTCGCTAGTGGCCTTAATTTTCTTTTGAAAAAGAAAACAAACCAATTTGTCGAACTGGCGTCTGTCCAGGGTCAGCATTTAACTCATCCTCATCCTCGCCCCATTTGCAGTTAAATTTCTCTGGCGGCAATTAGCGCTAATGGCGATCCGTTCGATCCGTCGTCCAACACTCACCGACAAACTGGCTTCCGAACTTGCTGCACTTGTTTGTTAATTAATCGCTTCTTGTGCATCAGCCAACCAACTCATCCCAACGCTCACACACAATTAATGACTTTGGGAGACTTTTGATCTTTCGGACAACAGACCACTTAGGGGGTTCGATGAGAGCGCGTACGCTCCTTGGGGTCACCACGCACGTCAAACAAACCGTTGACGTTGATGCCTCGGGCTAAACAGGCCACGTTATTGGTTGATGATCATCACAGTGCAGAAGCATAATTGATAAGGTCGCTCATCAACGCCGCTGTTCGCGACTGGCTCACTTCAAAACCGAAAAAAAAACATTTAACTTGAAAATCTGCGACTGAGCCTTTCAAGGTTTCGATTTGATCCGCTGCGTTTCGAAAGAATTCCGTGCATCATCGTGGGCGACATTTGACCCCGCATTGCCCAGTGGGTCATCTGATATGCGTTTATTCTCCTAATGGCCTCTGAATGTTCGAGAAAAGTTGTATTTTCCACTCAATTTACCAAGCTGCGCCGGTTCTGCCGAGGGTGAACGTAGAACTGCCGAGCAACGTAATATCCACTTCCCGGGTATAGGTTTTGTGGTCAGATCATTTTACTCGCAGCTGTTCTACTCATCTGCATTATTACTCATTTCGACTTATAGGATTAACACACTTTGCCAACCACGGACGAGCTGGACGGACGGACGGACGGAGATAAGATATTTGCAATTAAAACCGGTATGAGCGGCGCCGGTTGTCGTCGGGTGTGTAATATCGATGCGTACGAACATTTGGCTGCACTGAGCTACCGGCGACAGCGTTTAACCTCCTGATGAGGCCCAAAGACGGGTTGCGGGTTCTTAAGTTACAGCGGTGCAAAATGGAGTGCCAGTGCTTTTGTTCGGATGGGTATTAGTAGCATTAGGATCGTACTATTTACCTCGGTTGGGTGGTTAGGTTTCACGGTAAAAGGCAACGTGTGGCCTATTCGGGTGACATTTTGCGAATTGCGTTCCGCAGTGTAGTTATTTATGATACGACGATTTGATCGGTAATTTTTAAAAGGCACTGGTTGAGATTTGAATTAATAAAATTGTGTTCTTTTTCGTTACAATAAGGTTGGTTGGTATTTAAATCAAGAATTCGTCATAGCATAACCGAAATGCTGACCCTGAGCAGATGGCAGTTGGTTGGAATTGATTTGTTTTCTTTATCAAAAGATCTCAAAAGTTTACATGTGGTTCGAATTTGGTTCAGTGGTACTTTCCGGCTGAATAACGTGACACTTCGCATATGATCAGAACTTCATTTTCAACTAAGTTCATCTTATATTCATTGCCAACCTGAATTTTTGTGAGCTCCTTATTAATTTTACATTAAAGTTCACAAACATTTTTAGTAGACATTCCTTTGAAATAAATGTCTTAAAAAAGATCATCGCAAAACATACCTGTAACCATCAGGAATGTCCAGAATGAAGATACAACCCGTTTCTATTTCCAAATTTGCGAGGACGTGAGGAATCACATGGTTTTATATGTTTTATTAGACTGACTTCTTTTGTGTTCCGCTTCGACGATTGCACAATATTCCTCGTTGTTGACGACGTTCCACTCCATGGCCTCTTTTTTCTCCTAAGGGAAGGTCCATTAATTACGTCACGCAGTAAGGGGAGGGGGTTTGGGAAAACGTGACGATCCATACAAAAAAATTGATGGTCCATACAAAAACGTGACAAGGGGGGGTAATAAAAAGTCATTTTTTGCGTGACGTAATTAATGGAAGTTCCCTAATGGTTGGATTCCGAATACGGCCAAAACAGTTCGGAACAGTTGTGTTTGCTTCTGGAAAGGCAGACAAAGTTTTTCTAGACACTTGTTGGTGCAATATTTCCCTTTCGGATTCCTTTAAGCAAACTCACTTTTAATTGCGTAAGTTACTGCTAAAGCTGTAACAAAGTTTTAGTTCAACGTTCATAATTCAACATTAAATAATTATAATGACTTACACTTAAGTGTCCGAATTTAATATCTACTGCACACAAACTGTTTTCTATCGCTAATCTACGCTCTAGAATAATGATTTGGCAATATAATAAAAATTCATAAGTTAGAAAATTAAATGAATTTACTTCATAAACAAAATAGTCTCCTGCCATTCGTGATTAATTTTAGACAATCATTTCACTTGACACTAGACCCGATTATCATTTCTCTATGTTGACGTTCCTCCCACTTCGCCCAATTCAGCTCACGTCACATCGGCATCGGGGGGTACTCGTTGTCAACAACAACACTTGTTGTTTCTTGGTTGACGGTGACGTTTGCAATGAAAATGTCGTTCTTTAGGTTACAAGCAAAGAAAGCTGGACAGAAGGTGAATAAACTTCGAAATGCATGAGTTACTGGGTAAACCTCCTATCCAAGGGGACTCTTAAATGTCAGATGGTCTCAATAGTTTAAGAATATCGGGCCATTAGTTACAAAATATAACACAGTTTACCGAATTTATTTCCAAAATATGACGAAAACGATGAAATTTAGGAAATGGCTGTCTATGGGAATTGGAAACACTTCACAAAACTTCAGGTGAGTCCTTCAGAGAATGTTATGGAAATTCTGCACAGTTCTTCAGGGAAGCTCTTCAGAGAACTTCATGGAAGTGTACTTCTTGGAGGTTCTGCAGAGAATTTCAGGCAAGTTCTTCAAAGAACATCAAAGAAGTTCTTCAGAGAACTTCTAAAAGTTCTTCAGAGAACTTCATGAATGAAGTTCAGAGGACTCCAGTAAGATCTGCAGAGAACTTCAGAGTTGTTTTGAAGAAAACTTCTGGATAGTTCTTCAGAAAACTACTGGAAAGTTCGTCAGAATACTTCCGGGCAGTTATTTAAAGAACTTCAGGGAAGTTCTTCAGAGAATTTCGTGGAAAGTCATCAGAAAACATCAGTGAAGTTCTGCAGACTTCAGAAAATTCAGTGGATAACTTTGGAGAAGTACTGCAGAGAACATCAGGGTAGTTCTGCAGAGAATCATCTTTATGGAAATTCTGCAGAGAACTTCAGGAAAATTTATCAGACAACTTCAGCGAAGTTCTTCAGAGAATTTTGTGGAAATTCTTCAGAAAACATCAGTGAAATTCTGCAGAAGGCTACAGGAAAATGAAGTGGAGCACTTGGAGAAGTACTGCAGAGAACATCAAGGAGGTTTCACAGAGAACCCTCTTCATGGAAATTCTGCAGAGAACTTCAGGAAGATCTGCAGAGAACTTCAGAGAATTCCAAGGATGTTTTGCAGAGAACTCCAGGGAAATTCTTCAAAGAACTTTTGGAAAGTTTTGCAGAGAACCTTAGGGAAATTCTGAAGAGAACTTCAGGGAAGTATTTCAAAGAAATTTAGAGATGCTTTTCAGAGAATTTCTGGAAAGTTGTTCAGAGAATTTCAGGAAATTTTTTCAATGAACTTCAGAGAAGTTCTTCAGAGAACTTCACGGATTTTGTTCGAAGATCATAAGCGAAACTGTGCAGAGGGCTTTAGAGAAATTCAGCAGAAATCTTTATGTAAGTGCTGCAGAGAAGTATATGGAAATTCTGCAGAGAACTTCAGGGAAGTTTTCAGTGGACTTTTTGGAAATTCTGAAAAGACCATCAGAGAAGTTTTGCAGAGTACTTCAGGGAAATTCCAAAGAGAACTTCTGAAAAATTCCTGCAGAGAACATCAGGAAAGTTTTGCAGAGATGTTTTGAAGAAAACTTCTGGAAAGTTCGAAAGAATACTTCTGGAAGTGCTTCAAAGAACTTCAGGGAAGTGCTTCAGAGAATGTCGTAAAGGGTGTCCACGATGAAATTGCCACACTATGAATTTGCTCTAACTTTTTAACCGTTGGGTAGAATTTAATGAAAATTTGGGTGGATTTAGTTCATAGTGCATTATTTAACATCCTGCTAGTTTTAAAGTCCTGTGATCAAAACTCGCGAAAATGGAGTCGAAAGAACAGCTCGTGCGTGATAAAATCTTGCGCATTCATCACGAGAACAAGGATCTCTCGCATCGTTCCATCGCTAAAACGTTGGGAATCGCGAATTCCACGGTGTCGCGAGTGATTAAGCTGGTTCGAGGAACGGTTGACCACCGATCGGAAGCCCAGAAGTGAAGGAAAAAGTATTCCGTACAACACCAAAAATCACACCCGCGTAGTTGGGGCCTTCAACCGAAATCCGAACGCCTCCGTTCGGGATGTGGCTAAGAAGCTGCACTTAAGCCGAAGTTTTGTCCAGAAGGCCAAAACTAAGGCTGGGCTTCGGAACGTTCAAGGTACAAAGGCCCCTAATCGCGACGAGAAGCAGAACAAGTCCGCCAAAACCCGTGCCAGGAAGTTGTACCTCAACATGCTGACGAAAGTTGAATGCTGCATCATGGACGACGAAACATATGTGAAGGCCGACTTCAAACAGATCCCGGCAACCTGTTTTTCACGGCCAAGGATAAGTTCAGCGTTCCGGAGCATGTCCGCACTCAGAAGATGTCCAAATTTGCGAAGAAATTCCTGGTTTGGCAAGCCATCTGCACGTGCGGAAGGCGGAGTGCACCTTTCGTGACCCAGGACACGATGAACGGACAGGTGTACATAAAGAGTGCTCAGAAGCGGCTGCTTCCTCTCCTGAAGGCCCGCAACGTCCCAACAATCTTCTGGCCGGATTTGGCCTCATGCCACTACTCCATGGACGCGCTGAAGTGGTATGCGGACAACAAGGTCAATTTCGTGCCGAAAATGTTCAACCCTCCCAACACTCCGGAGCTCCGCCCCATCGAGAAGTACTGGGCGATTATGAAGCAGCACCTACTTAAACGAGCTAAGGTAGTGAAAACAGTCGAGGAACTGAAGAAAGTATGGGTTTACATGCAAACACGGTTGATTCACAGGTTGTGCAGAATCTTATGGCCGGGGTTAAGGCGAAGGTGCGGGCATTTGCGTATGGACTGTACATAAAATACGAGTAAAATGGTAAAATGAAAATTAATAGTTATTTCTCAATCCCTGAAAATTTGATGGCAATCGGATGAAAAACTCGAATTTTGCGAATCAATTTTGTGTGGCAATTTCATCGTGGACACCCTTTAGAAGAGAACTTTAGGAAAATCTGCAGAGAACTTCAGAGATGTTTTTAAGGAGAATTTCAAGGAAGTTTTGTAAAGAACTAAATGGGAACTCTGCAAAGAAACTTCAGGGAAGGTTTGCAGAGAACTTTAAGGGAAATTTTGAAGAGAACTTCAGGGAAGTCTTTCAGAGAAATTCAGAGTTGCTTTTCAGAGAATTTCTGGAGAGCTGTTCAGAAAATTTCAGAGATATTCTTCAGAGAACGTCAGAGAAAATTTATAGAGATTTTCAGGAAACTTCCATGAATGTTTTTGAAGAACTTCCCTGAAGTTCTCTGAAAAACTTACCTGAAATTTTCTGAAGAAATTTCCGAAGTTCTCTTCAAAACATCTCTGAAGTTCTGTGAAAAGACTTCTAAGAAGTTCTCTGTAGAACTTCAATGAAGTTTTCTGCAGAATTTGTCTGAATTTCCCTGAAATTCTCTGCGAAACTTCCCTGAAGTTCTCTGCAGATTTCCCTAAAGTCCCAGAAATTTCCGACCAACACGTACTCTTGCCTGTTGAGGTGGTGGATTTGTCCGTGCCCTGACCTACCCCGCAGTGGGATGTTAGGCAAACGTAACGACCTTGGTTCGAGTACTACTTTACCCATGCCCTTTCGCTCAATTTTCATAACTTCTATTCTATTTCCAACTCTACCGTCACTGACGGCACTTTCAACACTTTCTTCATATCTTTCATTCTAGCAAAACATTACTGTCTCACTCTTGGTGCCTCATGGTGATGAGCGAACATCTCCTTCTACTCTATCCAAGGTGACTCTAATACGTCAGATGGTGTAAATAGTATATATGAGAATTTCAGGCATGTTTAATTGCATACTAATACGATCCATATTAAGTAAAATCAGGCGTGGCATACTGAAGTTGTCTCCTTTATACCAATACAATAGTGCTTGTGATGTCAAACTCGCACTTCCTCTTTAAACAAAACGAGTAAACGAGTTGATTAGCTTCACACTGCCAGACCTATGTTCTATGCCATTTGGATATGAAGCGTCAGGTTGGAAGGTTTGTTTACCAATATTTCGGGGAAAAATATGAAAACTGAATCATCCAAAAAGGCACAAAAAAGCTGAATTGGCTGAAAAATTTATTGAACGCTATTTGTTTACAGTTGAAAAATGTTCTTGTTGTTGGTTGCAGGCGCTAGCAGATACTAAAGGACTCACTGCAGATCTGGAATTCGTGGAAGCAAAAAAAAAAGCAAAGTGCTGATGTACACAGTTAAAAAAAAGGTAATATAATTTTCTGCGTTATCTAATGCACATAAAGGGAATTCTAAGTTTGGCAGGAAATAATGCGATATTTCATGTAAACATAAGCCAGATAACGCCTGAATGTAGTCTACTGTCTAAAAGATTGTAAGCCTTGTTGAATGGCGCATGAAAGATTGCAAACAATTTGGTTATTTAGGTCTCCTTTAGCTTGACATTACACAAACATTTAAAACAAACATTGCTTTGAACTTCAGAAATGTCTTACAAAACATAGTGAAAAACATACACCTTTAACCTACGTGAATATCCACAATGAAGTAACAATCAGTTTCTGTTTTCAAATTTGCGAGGATGTGAAGGATCACATTGTTTTATAAGTTTTATTAGAGTGACTCCTTTCTGATCCGCTTGGCGATCGCGCCATATTCCTCGTTTTTCTCCTAATGGTTTCCAAAGACGGCCAAAACAGCTCGAAACAGTTGTGATTCAGCTTCTGAAAAGCAGACGGCGTTTTTCCAGACACTTATTCGCGTGAGTTTCGTGGTTGACGGTCACGTTTGCAATGAAAATGGCGTTCTTTAGGTTAGAAGTAAGGATAGCAGTGCAGTAGGCGAATAAACTTTGAAATGCATGAGTTACTGGATAAACCTTTTATCTATTGTGACTCTTGTATGTCAGATGGTCTCAATAGACTATTGCACGGAAAAAGTTAACCTCATTTTGGACCATGAGAGTATAAGAGATAGCAATAACCGTCGTGTTCCCCGTCCTTTATTCTCACAAACGAATTGATGAACACAAGGGCACCAATATCTGTCAAATCTGAGGTGTGACTTCACTGTGATTTGGACCATAGTGTATAGGAGAATTTCAGCTGTGCTTAAACGCATACCAATACGATCGATATCATGTAAAATCAAGTCTAGCACACTGAAGTCGTCTCCTTTGCACCTATGCAACAGTGCCTGTGATGTCAAACTCGCAGTTCCATTTTGAAACCAAACAAGTAAAGGAGATAATCAGTTTCACACTGCCAGGCCTGTGTTCTATGCCATTGGGATATGAAACGTCAGGCTGCAAGGTTTGTGTACCAATATTTCTTGGAAAAGTGCGAAAACCGAACCATCCAAACAGGCACAAAACAGCTGAATTAAAGTAAGAAGTGCAGCTAATTTTCACTGGTAAATAAAAATTTATTGAACGCTATTTGTTTTTAGGCGCAAGGAGATACTAAAGCTCCTCCTGAGCTGTCAGGGAATAGCTCAAAGTAGAAAGAAGAAGATGAAGAAGAATCTATGTAAACAAAACGTTTAGCCCATACCGTTTACAATAATATATAACTCTTCACTCCTAGGCAAAAATGCTATCATCAACTGTCATCATGTGCGTAATACACTATTGAGTATTCCTTAGTCTTTCACTCCACTGCTAAATTTTATTTGATACCCTGCTACTCCATCCGTCTTCCCTACCAACTGAAGGAAATAGACCCCCTGAGATATTAGAGTCACCTTGCTCCTATCGTCCACATCGTACACTCTCGCTTCACTTAACTCAATTTTTGAGTACAATTGTATGCTCTCTTTTTTTCTCTTACGGAAATATTACTCAATTTTCGTAAAAAGTGGATCTAATCAAAAATTGAGTTGATCCACTTTTCAACGAAAATTGAGTACATATCCGTGAGAGAAAAAGAGATAGCATACAATTGTACTCAAAAATTGAGGAAAGGGAAGCGGGAGTGTACGTTGTAAGGATATCTGATGACAGTCTAGTGAGAACATTTCAGCGCCAACATTAGATTGGGGCGAATCTGCTTTTGTAAACAATGGCTCTCGTAGTCATTTTCTCTTGAACTAAAGGTCACAAATACAAATTAAGCACTCTTCAAGGAAGAGGAGCTTTATCTCTATTCGCTGATATATTCAATTTGAAGAAATTGTATTCAACTTCCGATAAATTAGCAGTCAAAGTGTTTGTTTACAAAAGCTGATTTGCCCTAATCAAATGTTGGCGCTGATTTCTCGCAATGTAGCCTTGGTTTTGAAAGTTGGAGACAACATCTTCGCACAGCAGTGGATGAAAAGGCATTAGCCTGATTCGTTAGGAACGATTAGAATCAGATTTTGTGAGCCTTATAGTATGGATTCGGTGATACTGTTGTATGTTACAAATACGCGATTATTAACAAAATATAACACACTTCAGCAAATTCATTTCCAAAATATGACAACATGAAACATGAATTTAGAACATTGCTGTCTATGGGAATTGGAAACACTTCACCAAACTTCGGGTAAGTCCGTCAGAGAACGTCATGGAAGTTCTTCAGAGAACTTCATGAAAGTATAATTCTTGGAGGTTCTGTAGAGAACTTCGGGCAAGTTCTTCAGAGAACTTAATGGAAGTTTTTCAGAGAACTTTATGAAAGTTCTTCAGAGAATTTAATGAAAGATGTTCAGAGAACTTCAGGAAGCTCTGCAGAGAATTTCAGAGAAGTTTTTCAAAGATCTTCAAGGAAGTTCTTCAGAGAATTTCGTGGAATTTCTTCAGAAAGCATCAGTGAAATTCTGCAGAGGACTTCAGAAAAAATCAGTGGAGAACTTCAGAGAAGTACCACAGAGAACTTCAGGGCAGTTCTGCTGAGAATCAGCTTTATAGAAATTCTGCAGAGAACTTTCGGGAAAGAGAAGTGCTTCAGGGAATTTCGTGAAAAAATTCCAGAAAACATCAGTGAAATTCTGCAGAGGGCTCCAGGGAAATTCAGCGGAGAACTTCGGAGAAGTGATGCAGAGCTCTAGGCAAGTTCTGCAGAGAATCATCTGCATGGAAATGCTGCAGAGAATTTCAGGAAAATTCTTCAGAGAGCTTCAGAGGTTCTACAGAGAATTTCAGGGAAATTCTATAGAGAAATTCAGGGATGTTCTGCAGAGAATCATCTTCATGGAAATTCTGCAGAGAATTTCAGGGAAATTCTGTAGAGAAATTCAAGGCAGTTCTGCATAAAACATCAGGGAAGTTCTGGAGAGAACTTTATGAAAATTGAGTGGAGAACTTCGGAGAAGTTTTGCAGAGAATCATCTTCAAGGAAATCCTGCAGAGAACTTCAGGGAAGATCTGCAGAGAACTTCAGAGATGTTCTTTAGAGAACTTCAAAGATATTTTGCCAAAAACTTCAGGGAAATTCTTCAAATAACTTCAGGGAAATTTTCTAGAGAACTTCAGAGAAATTCTGAAGAGAACTTCAGAGAAGTCTTTAAGAGAAATTCAGAGATACTTTTCAGAGAAATTCTGGAAAGTTGTTCAGAGAACATTAGAGAGCTTCAGGGAAGTTCTTCAGATAACTTTAGGGAAGTTTTGCACAGAACTTCCGGGAAATTTTGTAGAGTACTTTAAGGTTCGGCAGAGAAGTCGTTATGGAAGTCGTTCAGAGATATTCAGAGATGTTTTGAAGAGAACTTCTGGAAAGCTGTTACGAGAACATCAGGAAAGCTTTTTAAAGAACTTCAGGGAAGTTCTTTGGAGAACTTTAGAGAAGTTTCGCATAAAAGTTCAGGTAAGTCCTTCAGAGAAAGTCAAGGGTGTTTTTTGGAGAACTTCAGGGATGTTTTTTCGTGGAAATTCTTCAGAAAACATCAGCGAACATCAGCCGAGAACTTAAGGGAAATTCGGTAGATAACTTCAGGAGAGTTTCTCATATAACTTCAGGGAAATTTTTCAGAGAATATCTGGAAAGTTCTCCAGAGAACTTCAGGGAAATTCTGTAGGAAACTTCCGAGAAGTTCTTCAGAGAACTTTAGAAAAGTTTTGCAGAGAACTTCAGGGAAATTTTGTGGAGAACTTCAGGGTAGTTCTGCAGAGAACTTCATGGAAGTTCTGCAGAAAATTTTATGCAAGTCTTTAAGAGAAAATTCAGAGATGTTTTGAAGAGAACATCTGGAAAGTTCTTCAAAGAACTTCAGGGAAGTTTTTCAGAGAACTTCAGAGAAGTTCGTCAGAGTACTTAAGGGAAGTTCTGCAAAAAAAAATCAGGGAAATTCTGTAGGGAACTTCATGGGAGTTTCTCATGGAACTTCAGGAAAATTCTTCAGAGAACTGCAGGGAAATTCATTAGAGAACTTTAGGGTTGCTCTGCAGAGAATGTCAGGGAAGTTCTGCAGAGAACTTTATGGAAGTTCTGCAGAGAATTTCAGGGAAACACATAAGAGAAGTTCTGCAGAGAACTTCAGGGAAGTTCAGCAGAGAACTTCTGGGAAGTTTTGTAGAGAACTTCAGGGAAATCCTTCAGAGATATCATGTGAAGTTATTCGATGAACTTCAGGGAATTCTTTCAGAGAACGTCAGCAATGTTTTGAAGAGAACTTCTGGAAAGTCGAAGTTGTTTTTAGGGAAGTTGTTAAAAAAACTTCAGGTAAGTCCTTCAAAGAACTTCATGGAAGTTCTTCTGAGAACTTCAGGGCAGTTCTGTAGAGAACTTCAGGAAGATTCTTCAGAGGACATCAGCGAAATTCTGCAGAGAACTGCAATTTCAGGGAAGTTCTGTGGAGAACTTCAGGGAATTTCTGCAGAAAAGTTCTTTAGAGATCTTTGAAAAACGCTGCAGAGAACTTCAAGGCAGTCTTTCAGAGAACTTCAGAGATGTTTTGAAGAGAACTTCTGGAAACCTCTTCAGAGAATTTCAGGATAGTTTTTCAAAGAAATTTTGTGAAGTTTCCTTAGAGAACTTCAGAGAAGTTCTTCACAAAACTTCGCGTAAGTCCTTCTTACCATTCATAGAAGTTTCGCAGAGAAATTCAAAGAGATGAACTTCATGGAAGTTTTGCAGAAAACTTCAGGGACGTTCTGCAAAGAACTTCAGGCAATATTTTCAGAGTACTTCCTGAAAGTTTTTTAGAGAACTTCATGAAAGTTTTTCAGATAACTTCAGTGAAGGTCTGCAGAGAACTTCAGAGAAGTTTTTCAGAAAACTTCAGAGAAATTATTCAAAAATTTCTGTGAATATCTGTGATGAACTTCCCTGAAATTTTCTGAATAAATTTCGAGAATTTCTTTTCAAAACATCTCTGAAGTTCTCTGAATGACTTCTTTGAAGTTCTCTGCAGAATTTCTCTGAATTTACCTGAAATTTTCTGCGAAACTTCCCTGAAGTTCTCTTCAGATTTCCTTAAAGTTTTCTGCAAAACTTCAATGAAGTTCTCTGTAGAATTTCCATGAAGTTCTCAAAAGAATTTCGTTGACGTTTTCTGAATAATTTCTCTGATGTTCTCTGCTTGACTTCCCTGAAATTCTCCGAAGAATTTCCCTGAAGTTCTCTTAAGAACTTCCATGAAGTTCTCTGAAGGACATACCCGAAGTTTTGTGAAGAATTTCTCTGAAGGAGTAACCCGAATTTGTCAGAAGAACGTACCAAAAATACCAATACATATTGGGGTTATAAGCCTCTTATGTGCCCTAGCGACAAACATTCATAACGTTGTTCACAGCCAGACCAGTTCTACGCAGTGAAATAATTCTGAACTATGACGTCTACCCTCTGGAAGACCATGATTATTCGAATAAATTCTTGACCCTTGAATATCTCTTTTGAAGATGACATCTGGCTTATCTCAATAATCCCGAGATCCAGATTATACAGTAAGTGAACAAGCTCACTAGCTCCACGAAGTTGTTAAGAGATCTGGCTATATCTCAATAATCCCGAGGTCCAGATTATACAGTAAGTTAACAAGCGCACTAGCTCCACGAAGTTAAATAATTCTGAACTGTCGAGTCGAGCGCCTAGAAGCTTAAACTTTTACAACTAACTTTCCTGAAAACAGTAAATTTGTACACGATCTAGATCTTAAAATGCAGGTAATACACGAAGTTCACATGTATGCTTGTGCCACTTAGCGAACAAGTTCTGAACTAATGTTCAAAAGGCCTCAATCAACTAAACATCTTTGTCGAAAACGCCAACTTGCTATTTGTCAAAAATATCGAGATTTGGGTTATAAAGTAATTTTACAAGCACACTAGCGCCGCGTAGTGAAATTATTCTGAACTTTTAAGTTTCTTATCCCAAAAGCATTGGTATACTGAACAACTGAAAAAAAGTTACTTCCTATATAGGAAGGATCACCAGAAATTTTCTGATGAAATAATAATGGTCAATGCCCATTTATAATCTTAGCCCATCATCAACGGAATTCCTTGCATATCGGAGGGTTTGCTGTAATATGCTGTTATTTTAATGCTAAAATATGCTGACTTTCATAACGGTCATAACTTTTTCTGGTGTAGTCGGATTGGCACAATTTCCTCTGCAAAGTTGTTTGTTAAAGTTAAAGAAATTTTAAAAGAATGCTTTTGAAGCATTTACATTTAAGCTGATGCAGTTATTTGAGTTGTTCTCAAAATATATCAAAATTTCAAGAAGAGGCAAGGATTGAAAGCGTACAAAGTGAAAAGGTGCAAAACCGTGAAGACAAGCAAAATTTCAATGCGAAGATTCCATAGTATTACTCCAATTTTATGCATACTTTTTATTGCATAATAATGGATGACAAAACATACGTAATGGACAACTTTAAAAAGCTTCCGGTTCTCGTTTTTTAAACTGCAATGCAAAGAAACACCGTTGCCGAGCATTGACGGATAAAAAAGGTGTCCAAAATCTCCAAAAAAGTATTTAATTTGGCTGGCCATATGTGGTTGTGGTCGAAAATCTAAAAGTTTCGTCTCTACCGGCACTATCAATAAGGATGTGTACGAGAAAGAATGTTTGCAAAAGCGGTTGCTAACGTTTATCAGAAGCTACGACTCTCCAACTCTGTTTTGGTTTGTTTTGACCTCTTGTCACTATGTGAAATCCGTCCTGGAATGATATAAGGTTCGAGAGGGCAAATACGTGCAAAAACCAGCCAATCCACCAAACTGTTCAGAACTTCGTCCACTAGAGAAGTACTGGGCTCTAGTTAACCGGAAACTCTTTGAAACTAACCGATGATTTCAAGAGAAAAGGGCGAATCATCACTGCGGGCATATCTAAGGATACTGTACGGAACCTGATGGCAGGTTTACCACAGAAAGTTCAAGAATTTTATATAAAGAAGAATTCACATACTAATCAACTGTTTTCAATCTAGATTTTACGCTATTATTGTGAAATAAACAATCGGATTTGTTGAAGTATGCGTAAGTTTTTTTTTGCTTCTATTATTTTGGTATCCGAAATATAACGTGGACAGACTTTAAATGGCAATCGATATCCGTACACGATCACTGCACATTTTTGCCAAAAACACCAATGGTAGAAGAAGCGATTCAATCGAAAAGTTATCAAAAGTGTTATCATGGAAGAGTACAGACAGTCACGAAACAGGTAAAATTCTATTTTTTTGTAGTTCCAATTTGAAGAACGAGACCGTGAAGCAATAGAGGAGCTGTACCGTTCTAGCGACACACTCACACACTTCTACGAGAAATTGTATAGCTCGTACAAAGTAATCAAAATGTGGAAACTGTACATTGACGAGCTGAATGTACAGTTTCCACATGTTATCGAAAATAGGTTCATTGGTTGCCAGCGATAACGACACCCACAGAAAGATACAAAGGCGTGCCAACTTTGGACTGCAAAGGACGTTAAGATCGACAAATTTGACTATATACAAGACATTGATTAGACCCTCTTCAGCCACGAAACATGAGCAATGCTCGTGTTTTACCAAAACACCCTTGGTGTCTTTAAAAGAATTCTCGGTGGAGTGCGGATAGAAGACGAGAAGTGTAGAAGGCGAATGAACCACGAATTACATCAGTTGCCACCTCGGCTTCATTTGGATTGGTAATGTAAGTGTTATAATGGCATTTACTTCCACTGCTTTCAATTCAAGTCTAATGTTAAATGTTACCTCAGAATGATCACCTCCATGGCAGAATATCTTTTTTAAAAGACCGTTGAATCAGCCGCAATTTGGGTACTGTTCATAGACGTTGAGCCCTACCTCGAAACAAAAGACCAGCAAATTTATTTAAAACTTTTCAGTTTCACTTTATTTCACGACTATAACGATGACACGTTGGCTTATGTACACTAGATTTACCACTAAATAAAATTACAGCACTCTCGACATTGTTAGTTTTCCTTCCTCTAGGATAGGCTATCGAATAATGTGAATGGGGTAAGATGTTCAAAGATCTTACTGAACTCAAGTATCATCAAAAAAGAAGAAAAGTCATAGTTGGTGCGAGATAAAACAATAGCATAGAGGAGTCCAATGTAAAAACAAAAAAATATTTACAAAAGATATGGCGCTACTCAATAATCCTATCGATCGTTCGTGTGTGTTGTGTTTCGATTGGTTTTTGTTCCAAGTCAGAGGAGTATTCTTCAGGATCCGATTGTTGTAGTCAACGAGCTGGTGAGAGCAGGCTGGTCGTCTTCTTATTTCTTTCCGCTCAGCCGGGCGATGGCAGCATTCAAAGCGTCCAGGCTGAAGCTGGGGTCATCCCGTGGTGGGTTGGCACGGATCTGCTCCAGAGTGCGCAGAACATGTTCTGGGGCCGGGAGATCCACCGGCAGATGGGCGCCCTGTGGCTGGAAACCGTTTTCGTCGGCGACGTAGTTCACGGTGTACAGGGCACCATCGGGACCGGTGTACGAGTAGCTACCGGTGGCCGATTGACCTCCGACACCGCTCTCCTGGGCCGAGATTCCGTTGCTCGTTTCGTACCGGTATTGGTAGGAACCGTCCGGGTTGACGACCGAGTCCTGTGTCAGGACCTGGGCCTCAGCGTCGGGGTTCTGGGCGGTGGCCAGCGCGAGCACGGCGGAGATGACAAACTGGAATGGAATGGAAAGAGATGGGTAAAGGTATTTAAAATGATTGGAGAGTATGGTACATAGCTGAAATCTACAATAATTAGACACGAATCTATCAGAACGAAAGGTAATTGTTTGCCGTAAGCATTGATATGAATAACAATAAGTACAAAAGGAAGCAGTAAAGCTAGATAAAACATGGCTGGAAATTGTTAACCAATTTGGCAGCAAAACTGAATAAGTCCTGAGGCTGAGTTTCATCGCCTGTTTGTAGCGTGGGATTGGACTATAAGTTGACTGGAAACATTTAGTCAAATCAATATTTTCAGAAGAAGTTTTGCAAAAATTCCATCATTCTTGCTCATTTACGATATCTTTTGAGCTGAAGAAGTTCGAAACATTGTTTGTTCACTATCACCACCTGGTAGATGATATTTAGATCATACATACAGTTTTTGGGAAGCATTTACCTTTCAGGAGAACTTTTCAGAAGATTTGAGCTTAGTAACTCATCTGATTCATGAGATTATAAATAAATTCTACCCAAGCTAACCAAAAGCTCGCATTTTACTTAAGATGAGAACTAAGGAGTTCACATTTGAAACTTGAAAATTCAAAGAAAATTTTCTTGTTGCTATTCAACTGAACATTCAAGTTCATGTGTTGTTAGTTGATAACTTGCTATGAACTTAAAAAATATCTAACACAAAGTTAAATTAAAGTACTAGTCGTATTCTATTAATCAGCGCAAAAGTTCACAACACATCTATGTTGAACTACTCTCCTACTTTTTGAAGTACATGTAAGGTTCTAAGCAACATTTAAAAAAACATCGCAGAGATTGTTTATATTTGAAGAATTATCTGTTGTTGTGCTCCAAGTTTGACAAGATTCAAGAGCAAAAAAAATTGATTTTTTAAAAACAATTAAAAAAGAACGGCTTATTTTATTAGCAACGTAAAAACTGCTAAATAAGATGCGCGAAATGAAGCTGTCTCTCAACAAGGTGAACTTCGCCACAATAGATCAAAGAACTGGTCGCAGTGGAAAATGTACCCATCGGAAAAATAAACTTAATTAATATGCGATTCAGATTGAGTTCTAGGTGAACTAATCAGAGACTTTATGGTTCAGATAAGATTATAGGGAAGTCGGGGTGACCCCGACGTAGTGGTTAACATCCATACCTCTCACGCAAAAGTCATGAATTCGAATCTCACTCCGGGGAAAGTTACGATAATAACCAGAAGGTATTTGAGTTGCTATGACGGAAGATGACCCAGCTCAGAGGCTGAAAAATCTCGATAATCAAGGAATCAAAAAATAGAATAAAACCAGAATTATAGGGAGCAAAAAAAGTACTTATGCATGGACGCTTCACTTCGAGCAAAGTCATAGCATTACCCACCTCATTCCATATGGCTCAGTGGTAGGTATTCCGGTTTGAAAGGGGAGAACTCGAGTTGGAGACTAGATAGTAAGTCCTTTTGAAAAATTTAATTTACTTAATAAAAATTCATCAAATTGAATTCAATCGTCATTTCACAATACATTACGTACGAAAATAAATTTACGGCCGGATTGGAGAAGAACAAAAATGTCGAATATAAAACTTTTGAGCTGAATAGCATTCTCTACAACCTCTCGAACGAATCTTTCGTGAACTTCGAAAGTTTTCTCAAGAAGTTGATAAGAATGCTGCTAGTAGCTTAAATATTTAATGCGAACTAGAAAGTTCGGTCAGTTGCTTAAAAAGTAAGCTGAATAGGTTTGTCATCATAATCTTTCGAATTGCTGATTAAGCCAAAAAACGCCCTTTCATCAGAAGGTTGGCAGGAAGTGCCACTAAGGGGATTGTCTAACATGTATCCGATCAAACACATCTGTTGAAATCAATTTCAATTTCCGAAAGCAACTGAATCAATTTAAATTCACTGCTAATCGGAATGAATCAGCTTGACAGAAAATGTGCAACTGTTGAATTGAGCGTCACTCAAATCGCAAGTGTCAAATCGGTGCATCAGCTGACGTGATGAGTGTGAAGCAGAAATAGATCAAAAGTACTGAATTGGCATCCTTCGTTTTGAATTGACTGCAAATCAGTTGCAATTCTCTGCGTTCGATTCCTGTGAATTTGAACACCCCATGGGTGCCACCTGAGTGGATGAATTTCAGATCATAGCTGAATTTTCTACGTATTCGTTGATCTTCTAACTCATCAGGTTCTTGGATTGTATGAAATGATTCACCCATTGAGCGCCACCTGGTGAATGGATTCTGCGTCAATCTTCCAGCTTTTAGGTAGTGAAAGATCTTCAGAAGAACTTTGATGATGATTCCATCCTTCTAGTTCACCAAGTTCGTAAGATTGTATGAAGTTCGGTTGGAAATATGTTTGCTCACTAGTGCCCCTAGATAATTGTTGCCGGCACAACATTCCTTGGCTTTAAAGAAAACTTCGAAAAAGATTCCATCTTCTGAGCTCACCTGGTTATTAAAAACAGAAGTTCAAAAGGTTACTCTGAGCGCAACTCCGGAGCATTAAGGCAGCTTTGAGGTACCCGCTAGCCTTCGGAAGAACCTATGAGACGATTTTATCCTTCGTGCTCATCAAATTTTTGAAGATACAGACGTTTTCATAACTTTTTAACTCACAAGCGCCATCTATTGGATGAAATGCCAACGAATCTGTCAAGTACTTGAGATACAGATGAAAACTCTTCACTTGTTTCACTCAGTAGTGCCTCAGAGTGGATGGATTCCAAATCATATCGAAATTTTCGGTAGCCCTTGATTTTTAGAAGAACTTTGACAAAAATTCCATCCTTCTTACTCCTCTGGTTTTTAGATAAATTAGTTCGAGAAAAACAAATCATACTCGAAAAGGTTCCCAGATTCTTGAGAAGCAGGGATTATTTTAACTACCAGCACCACCTTGTAGATCAATATCGGATATCAATGGCAGCTTTGAGGGTTTTTTTTCAGAATTCTATCTGTTTAGCTCATCAGGTTCTTGCGATATGGAAGCTCAAAAATTAGTTTGCTTATAAACGGCACCTGGTGGATGAATTCCGGATCACGCTGGATGGTAATAGAAGCTAGCTTTGTACTTAGACAGATAATCCATCCTTGTTAATAGCTAATGAAGATTCCTATGATACATAGTTTTGATTGTTTATCTCACAAGTACCACCTAGTGGATGCATTCAGGATCATACTTGCAACTCTATGGTAGTCTTTGACCTTCACAAGGCGATTTGTGAAGATTTCATCTTTTAGCTGACCATTCATGAAATACAGAAGTTCGAACTACCGATACCAAGTGCATTGATTCAGATCAAGCGGGAAACTTGAGGACAGACATTGATTTAGAAGAGCATCCCCGAATATTTCATGTTCTAAGCGCATCGGATTCTTGAGATGCGGAAGTTTGAAAATCGATTTTCTTACTAGCACCACCTAGTTGAATGAATTCTGTATCATACTTGCAGTTTCTAGGCAGCTCCTGATCTTAAGAAGAACATTCCCGAACATTTCATCAAGCTCTTGAGATACTAAAGTTCAAAAATGGGTTTATTCATAAGTCACACCTAGTGGATGGATTTCAGATCATGCTGGCATTCTTTAAGAGTTGAGCTTGATCATAAGAAAAAAAATACTCTCATTCCATCTATCTGGCTCATCAAATTCTTGAGATACACTGCCGTTCTGTCTCTTGTATATAGAGAACATAGGACAAATTATGCGTAAAACGGCAGTACAGTAGTTTGAAAAAAAAGGGTTTGATCACTATCGCCACGTAGTGAATAAAATCCATATTGTTCTGGAATCAACAGGGTAGTGCATGATCTACCCGAATCACTTTACCAAAGGATTCATATTCTTAACTCATTAGATGCATGAGATACAGAAGCTTAAAATGTGCGTCCAACTAGACTCCACCTAGTTGAAGAATTCAGATCCTACTGGCTCAGATTTTGTCTACGAAGATTCCAGTCGTCAAGCTTCTGAGTTCTTGAGATACAGAAACTTATAGATACAGATGAACTCCAGATAGTTGTTTTTGCACTAGCACTATTTAGTGAATGAATTCTTGATCATAGCAGCAAATCTATGATAGCCCAAAGATTATATCTCTTTATCTACCAGGTTCTTGAGAAAAGAGGTTAAAAAATAGTTTTATTCATATCGCCTCCGCTAGTGCATATGTTCCAGACCATACCCATCCTTAAAGGTTGCCCTTGTTTATGAAGAAAACAGTTGCAAGGGTTTTCCATCTAGCTCATCAGCTTCTTGAGATACAGAATATTGAATATTATTCTTCTCACAATCACACACCGCTATGATGAGCTAATGTCATTCTGGAATCAACAGGGTAGGGCATGATCTGCACAAGAACTTTTCCAAAATTCCATAGTCAAAGCTAATTAGATTCTTGAGATAGAGAGGATTCGAAAAATTCATCCACTCGCTAGCGTCACCTAATGGATAAATTCCAGATCCGGACATTTCAGAATATACATTGATCTAAAGAGGACCTTTTTTCATCCTGTCTTGTTCATAAGGTTCTTGAGATACCAGAATTTCCGAAAATTGTTGTTCTCACTAGCGCCCATAGTAGGATGAGACTCATTTTCGTTTCACGGAATCTACATGATCCTGAAGAAGAACTTTTCCTAAGGTTCCATGGTCTAACCTCATCAGATTCTTGAGATACATAAGATCGAAAAATGTTCTACTCACTAGCGACACTCTAAAGTGAATGAACTGCGTATGGACAACAAACAGAATCTTCCGGATAGCGACATAAATCTGCACGAAGAATTTACCCAAAAATTCTATATTCTAGAGCACAATTACACGGAAAAAAATCCGTGCTCGGATCCGTGAACTGCAGTCATGAATTCGAAACAAGCAAAAATACACCGTGAACTGGAATCACGTAATCATGAACTAAATCACGTTTCAATGTAAAATCCTGAAAACGTGAACTGGTTCACGGGTTCGTTTTCATTTTCGTGAACGCTTTTGTTTCTGTGTAGCTTTCTTGAGATACGGAAGTTCGATTTTTGATTTTTACTAGCACCACCTAGTTGGTAAATTCTGAATCCTACCTGAATTTTAGGTATTTGTTGATCTTCACAGAATATACCCCAAGATTTCATTCTTGTAGCTCACCAGGTTCTTAAGATGCTGAAGTTCAAACATGAGCATAGCCAATTCACGGCTACCGGCAGGCATTTATCAGCTGCTTAATGATTGAATTCTAGATCCTTACTGGAAGGTTCAGCTTGGCTCTTGATCCAGCAGGAAGTGTTTTCCTGAAGGGTTCTCAGCACTTGCAACACACTTTGTTGCAAAATCAGTTGAAAGAAACTTCAATGTGACTCGATTGAGTCGCAATCGGTTGCTGCAACCGATTATAGGCTTCAGCTATGTGTTTGCTTGGTGTTTGAAGCTCATCTGGTTTTTTGAGATGCAAGAAGTTTGAAAATTGTTCTTTCCACTTGCGAGCACCTGATGTGGATGAACTCCGGGTCATTATGAAAATTTCAAAGCTGAACTTTGTTCCTACAAGGATACTTTCCGTTGGTACGTATTCAAAGCTCTTCAGATTGCTGAGTCACAGAAGTTTGAGAAGTTTGGCTAACATGATCTTCACGAGACCATTCTTGATGATTTTTATCCTTTTAGCTCGACAGGGTTCATGAGAGACAGAAGATCGAAATTATTCCACTCACTAGCTTTGCCGCCTAATTGATCTTCACAGGAAAAATCTTCGAATATATTCTTGTGAAGATCAAGGGATACCTAGAAATTGCAGGTATGATCCGAAATTGATCCACTAGAATATGCTAGTAAGAAAACTCAACTATTCTGCAGATTGAACCCTGAAGATTTCAGGATCGATCTGGGGTTCATCAACTAGGTGGCTCTAGTGAGTAGAATAATTTTCGATCTTCTGTACCTCAAGAACCTGTGGAGCCAAAAGGATGAAATCATTTAAAATGTTGTTGTGATGATCAAAAGCTAAATTACAATACTGCCCTCAAATTTCATTGGTTTCAGGCGGTAATAAAAAGAAAAACACACGTCAATCTTCTGTGTCTCAGAAATTTGAAGAGGTATAAATTCGTACCAACGGAAAAAGACGTTCTGCAGACATGAAGTTCACTTGAAATTTCCATAATGACCTGGACATCATCCCACTAGGCAGCGCAAGTGAGAACAACAATTTAAAAAATTCTGTATCTCAAAAGCCTGATAAGCGTCAAATACCCAAGCAACTCATAGCTGTCATAACCGGTTGACGAAACTTGATCGTGGCTTAATCGGGTCACATTGAAGATACTTCTACCGATTTGCAACAAGTGTGCTGCTAAAATCCACTTCTGCAGATCAAGCCCTACTCTGATGTTTCCAGTATGATCAGGAATTCATTCACTAGGAGGCGTTAATGACCTGCTGAGTGCATTGCACGATTTTATTTACAATTGTTTGCAGAAAACTTTTCAAGTAAGAAGAAGAAAAAGAGGTGTTTTAGGTTGAAACAAAGTTCAAAAAAATAAACACTTCATGAGTTTTACATTTAACGTTTTTATAGGAATTATCATACCTCAATAACCTAACATGATTTTTCAGTTCATTTCAAATCAAAATGCTTTCGGTGAACAATTATCTAAATGTAACATTCTTCAAGATAATTTGAATGCAATGTCGACAAAAAAAGTTTGTTTATTCTATGAAAACATCATAAATTACTCGTGATTTTTCATTTTCCACGACATTTTTTTAAGAAGCACAAACAATTTCTTTCAACTCTTCTTTTGTGCATTAATCTATTAATCTATCTATTGTGCTGTTTTGTCTAGTGTTTATCACAAGTAAATTGTCTGTTTGTTAACATGTGTTGTCTTAAACCTCAATTTTAACATGAGGAATTTCACATGAGTTTTTGACAAAAACAATGAGTGGATTATTTTCCGTGAGGGACTAGCATTATAGTCTGAAATTCATACGCTAGGTGGCACCAGTGAGCAAAACAGGATAAGGAATTCAATCATTAAGAAGCGCATTTGGATGTCCTCCAACACTCACTATATTTGACCTTCTGTATCTTAAGAACCTGATGAGCTAAGAGGAATTGCGTTATTCTCTTTACGAACGAATCTTAACCTTGGTTTGTTGTATTTAAGAATCAAGAGCTTCTTCGAAACAGACAGTCTGATCTGGATATCACGTAACAGATGCACTAATGAGCAAAAAAAAATCAAAATATATTATTTTTCAAACCAAATTTTTGTCTTCTTCTGAAGATCAAAGAGTACGCAAAAATTGCCAGTAGGTTCAGAAATTCATTCTCCATGAAGTACTAACGAGAACAAAAGTTTTCAAATCATATATATCTGTTGAAATCAATTTCAATTCCTGAAAGCAACTGAATCAATTCAAATTCACTGCTAATCATAATGAATTAGCTTGACAGAAACTGCGTAGCTGTTGAATTTAGCAACGCTATCTCTCAACTCAAATGTCAAATTGGTGCAGCCGACGGGATGAGTGTGTAGTGGAACTGATCAAAAGAACTAAGTTGGAATCCGTCGCTTTCTTCTACTTCTTCCTGGCCTTTTTGACGCTCATAAAACGAGCTTATGCCTGTTTCTCAACTTAGTGTTCTAAGCGCAGTTATTAATTTAAAGCTTGCATTGCCAACACCAATGTATCAATTTGTATTTTGTGTGGGAAGCACAATTATACTCTATTCCCAAGGAAGTCGGGAAAATTTTCCAACCAGAATAATTTCTAGACCTGTCGGGAATAGAGCCAGCCACTTTGGTAGACCGTGCGTTTACCGACTGCGCTATCCGAGTTCCCCTTCGCTTTGAATTTACTGCAAATCGATTGCCAATCGCTGCGCTCGATTCCATTGAGAAAATTCGTGAGTGCCACCTAGTGGATGAATTTCAGATCTTAGCTGTGGCAGTTATGGTGGCTATTGAGAAAATTCCATCCTTCTGATTCATCATGGAATTTGATTTATTCAATCTTCTCAAAGGCACTGTATGGATTCTAGATCAAACTTCCTGCTTTTAGGCGGTGAATGATCTTCAGAAGAACTATTATGATGATTCCATCCTTCTAACTCATCAGGTTCTTAAGATACAGAAGTCACCTAGGGCATGAATTCCGGAACGTAATGGCAACTTTGAGGTAATAATAATCAGAAGAACCTAAGAACCTAAGAATTTTAACAAAGATTGTTCTCTTCTAACTTCTCAGTTTCTTATAAAACTGATGATCAAAAATTGTTTTACTCAGTAGTACCAACTTCTACGAATATTATATCTTTTCAGCTCATCAGGTTCTGGAGACAAGGAAGTTAGAAAACTGGTTTACTCATAAGTATCACCTAGCGATTGAAATCCGGATCATTATGACAGCTTTGAGGCAGTCCCTTTTCTTCAGAAGAACCTGTGAAAAAAATTCATCCTTCTTGCTTATCAGATTATTTGGCTACAGAAGTTAGCAATCCATTTTTTTCATTATCACCATCTAGCAGATGAATTTCCGATCAAACTGGCAACTTTGAGTTTGCTCGTAATTTGCAGAAGATGTTTTTTTCAAACATTTCATCCTTCCAACTCATCAGGTTCTTTGTATACAAAAGATCGAAAACTTTTGTTCTCGTTAGTACTTCATGGTGAATGAATTTCTGAACCTACTGGCAATTTTTGCGTACTCTTTGATCTTCAGAAGAAGACAAAAATTTGGTTTGAAAAATAATATATTTTGATTTTTTTTTGCTCATTAGTGCATCTGTTACGTGATATCCAGATCAGACTGTCTGTTTCGAAGAAGCTCTTGATTCTTAAATACAACAAACCAAGGTTAAGATTCGTTCGTAAAGAGAATAACGCAATTCCTCTTAGCTCATCAGGTTCTTAAGATACAGAAGGTCAAATATAGTGAGTGTTGGAGGACATCCAAATGCCCTTCTTAATGATTGAATTCCTTATCTGTTTTGCTCACTGGTGCCATCTAGCGTATGAATTTCGGACTATAATGCTAGTCCCTCACAGGAAAATAATCCACTCATTGTTTTGTCAAAAACTCATGTGGAAATTCCTCATGTTAGAGTAGAGGTTTAAGACAACACATGTTAACAAACAGACAATTTACTTGTGATAAACACTAGACAAAACAGCACAATAGATAGATTAATAGATTAATGCACAAAGAAAGTTGAAAGAAATTGTTTGTGCTTCTTAAAAAATGTCGTGGAAAAATGAAAAATCACGAGTAATTTATGATGTTTTCATAGAATAAACAAACTTTTTTGTCGACATTGCATTCAAATTATCTTGAAGAATGTTACATTTAGATAATTGTTCACCGAAAGCATTTTGATTTGGAAATGAACTGAAAAATCATGTTAGGTTATTGAGGTATGATAATTCCTATAAAACGTTAAATGTAAAACTCATGAAGTGTTTATTTTTTTGAACTTTGTTTCAACCTAAAACACCTCTTTTCTTCTTCTTACTTGAAAGTTTTCTGGCAAACAATTGTAAATAAAATCGTGCAATGCACTCAGCAGGTCATTAACGCCACCTAGTGAATGAATTCCTGATCATACCGGAAACATCAGAGTAGGGCTTGATCTGCAGAAGTGGATTTAGCAGCACACTTGTTGCAAATCGGTAGAAGTATCTTCAATGTGACCCGATTAAGCCACGATCAAGTTTCGTCAACCGGTTACGAGCAGCTATGAGTTGCTTGGGTATTTGACGCTTATCAGGCTTTTGAGATACAGAATTTTTTAAATTGTTGTTCTCACTTGCGCTGCCTGGTGGGATGATGTCCAGGTCATTATGGAAATTTCAAGTGAACTTCATGTCTGCAGAACATCTTTTTCCGTTGGTACGAATTTATACCTCTTCAAATTTCTGAGACACAGAAGATTGACGTGTGTTTTTCTTTTATTACCGCCTGAAACCAATTGAGATTCAGAAATTCAAAGAAATATTTGCTCACTAGCGTCATCTAGTGGATACATCTTGGGTCAAAGCGGCTACGAGCAGGTTACCCTTTATCCGCAAAATAATTTTCCCAAAAATTTCATCTCTTGATATTCAGAAGAAATTTTCCTAACCTGTTCCTGTTGCAGCACTATGGGTTCTTGATATAAAATGGATGAAATAGTGGATGAATGTCAGATCATTTTGTCCTTCACTGAGGTTTGAGCTTTTGACGATCTTGAAAGTCAGAAGTTTAGAATATTGCCAGCTCACTAAAGGCATTGCAGCGGTTCCTGGTAAAATTTCCTGGTAAAGGCATTGCAGCGGTTCCATGGTAAAATAAAGAGATAAACGAAAAGAAAAAAATACATGGAGCAGCGATTCACCTTAAGTATTTTAATCACACGGTAAATCCAAAATAACTCCGAAATGCCCTTTGGCAAGAAAAGTACCAATTTTGAACTTGCAGAGTTTAGTGAGAAGTTCTTGATGAGAAAAGTCGAACGCACAAAACAGAAATAGTTTGTATGTCACAGACGAAAAAGGCCTATCTGAGCCTACCTACAGATACACTTTATCTTATTGAATTTAAAGGAATCACATGCGTTTGAAAGATGGATCGGTTAAAATTTGGTCAACTCAAATATGACGTAGTTTTTATAATCGTGCGTTTAAAAAACTTGAACAACCCTCATTTTGTAAGTGTATGCGTACGAAATGTTAACTCTGTTTTGTTTTCGCCATTTTCTATTTAGTAGTCGAAATGGACTCGAAGCAAGAAGAGTCGCGTATCAAAATTTTGCACGCGCATAAGCAAAATCCAAATTATTCCCACCCCAACTTGGCAAAATCCCTTAATATATCAACCGTGACGAATACTATAAAAGTGTTCGAAGAACGTCTGACGACTACCAGAAAGCCGGAATCAGGAGGAAATCGAAACCAGGTATCCAAAGCGATCGGAAACGAAAACCGTTCCACCAGACAGATTCTGAAAATGTTCTAGTGAAAGATGTTGAGACCACTTGAGAACCTTCATAAAACCTATTGGCTGCCATCAAAACCAGCATTAGGCCAAATAGCCACAGCTGTCAAACTTCACGGTGATAGCGTGGTTGGTTTTTGTTGTTCTGCTATGTTCGACTCTCTGCTCTTCTGGTTCATTTAGCAGTAAATAATATCTATGAAAAAAATTCTAGTGTTGCGGGAAATTTAGTTTAACAGCAAAATATCCAAAACAAATTGAGTTTTTTTTTATCGCGTGCTCCAAATCCTTTGCGCATTTAATTCTATGGTGAATTTTGGCACGATAAGAGCTGAAAATAATTGCGCCTCGGAGAATATGCGAGCTTACATCAACAAAAACAAAATTGAAACAAATATACTTGATAAATTAATCATGGAAATTTAAGGATTTCAATGAGATTTTCTAACAGAAATCCAAATTGATCCATGATTTACAGTGCATTTGCATTAAATTTAAAATTTGGTTTAATTATTTTTCCACATTCCAATTATTTCATAAATTTCAATATGGCGATTGGAAGAAATCACAGTTTTGCCAAAATGCCAATTTATCTTCGCAATGGCTACTATAAAACTATTTGGTCATTTAGTGACTATCCTCAATGCCTATTTGTTGTTTTATGCATTAACTGGCGGCAAAAATGTTCTAAAATGCTTTTCAACTGACAAGTCCTAAAACGGCATTTGAAAACAGCATTTTACGAGTTCATAAAGTCAATATAAAACCTTTGATAGGAGTAAAAGGAATTTCAGGAGACAAGGTTTAACGATCGTTGTAAAGAAACTGTGTAAATTCTCAAATTTGACTAAAATTTGAAACCTATTGGCACCTCTTACTTCCATAACAAAATCAAATTGATTTCTAGTTGGTTTCATAAAACTTTAATAAAACTGAATAAAGCTGGATGGTTTTTGCAATATTATTTGGGGTGTTGATGGGGAATTATCTTCTTCTGACAAATTTTATCTTAGATCGTTACTCCGCGCATTGGGAGAGTACAAAAAAAAAGAAAAATCAATGTGTTGAATGTGTTGATGTAATTTGACTTCAAAATCTGCCTTTATAAAATCGTGTTTGGAAATTTTTTGGATTGAAAAATAACTTTAACACAGCCTTTTTTAAGCGGACACGAATTACGTTAAAACTGAAATCTGAATTTAAGTAATCTATCCAAAATTTTAAAACTGTCCTCCAATGATTGTTTTAAGCATGTTCAGAAAATAATTAAAGTTCTTTGGTTGAGTGAAACATGCATTTGACATATAATATAATATATGTATATAATTGCAATCTATTTTTGGAAACTTTTCATCAAATTTAACATCATTTTTTTTATTTCACTGATATCTCATAACTTCTTTGAACATACGGTATTTTTTTTAACAAATAAACTTCGAGTTGTTTTGGATATTTGAACCTTTAAAAACTACATGATTTTAAAAACACAAAAATGCGCTCAATCCGAATGTGCTCGGTTTTGGCTTTTTTTTCGTAATTTTTTTGAAAATTTGCAATGAAAACAACTTAAAGATGTATATTTTGAAACAACATGAAGAAATATACTGTTCCATTTATCAGCCAATTTTTAGTAAAATTCCAACAGCCAACTTTTAGTAAAATTTTGCATCTTAAAATCTGTATTTGGACTCAAAAATTCATAAAATAAGTAAATGTCAAAGAATTCATAATAAAACTCACAAATGGTCACTTTGATGGTGACTGCGCTTTGTCATATCAAAAGCAAGCCAAGAAAATAGCAACGATTTTCAAATTGAAATCACAGCAACCTACTGCAAACCGACAGAATCATGCCTCGTTATGATTCACTGGAATAATTGACATTATTGAAATTCGTGAGTCGAGTATTTCGACATTAAGAATTTCTAAAAGTTCTAAGGCTAAACAACCATTTGTGAATTCTTTCTTTCATTCATGCGTCACAACTCATCGCTTCCTCAGTTTTGATATCTTCTGAAACTTCTGTCTCAACCCAAACCAAAAAAAGCACTGTGTCCACTTCCCCGAACTGCACCAAACACCTCCAGCCAGCGCCAAATTTCCAATCAACCACCCTTTTGTTTGCCTTTTCCACCTTCTTCAATTCCACCATCCCGGAGCAGCGTCACTCGACAGTGATTTTGAATTTATTTTCCTATCGCACTTGAGAAGCCTCGGTGGCGGCGGCAGCGGCAGCGGCATCGACGGCAACTTGAAAAGCACCGCTCGACGAAAACGCCCTCCTCTGAAAGCCCTAACACAATCGTCCACTTGAGGCCGGCAGCCGGCGGTGGCTGATTTGTGTAAACTTGATTAGCTTTCGGGTCTATTGTTTTGAATTTTGCGCAAGCGCGCGCTGACTTTGGCTTTCGTGGTTCGTGGAAATAAGCGCATGGAGCGGAAGGACCGGTGCCGGGCGGGGTTGAGGACACACTCCACTCATCATGATGATGGGAGATTTTCTTTCCTCTTGTTTGACTTGGTTTGACGGTGGCACTCAGAGCGGGGTCCATTCATGAAAACGGGTTTTGTCGCCTATTGTTGGTTACACTGCTTCTTGATTTGTTTGTTTACTACAAAATTGTACTCACATAGAACACTGATCACAGAGATTAGCTCTTTGGTTTTTTTCGTTTGAGTCCATTGTTCGAAACGGAGGCCACCATGTTCTTTATTCCTATGATTTTTTTATTTGCCTCGGAAAACTCTTTACAAAGGAATCGCCTTATTTGCTTTTGTGTCACTCACCAGTTTGAACATTTTGGCTGAAGCTTTTTGGCTGACGGCAGCGGGGACTAGGTTAGCTATGATAAACGCAAATTCGAGACTGATATCAATTATCTCGCATCTTCACGCTTTTATAGGTAGTTGGTTGTCACGGCACGGCTTTTGAGGTCCGAACGAAAGACGAGCCTGTCGTTCATCTCCGGCTCTAGTTTGCGAGCACTCACCGCCCCCCCTGCGCCATAGCATTCCACGAGCCAGCTACGTGCAGATGATCCAGAACCACCCAATCACCCCTTCCGACAGCCCGATCGAAGACCGCTCGCTCATCGAGAGGATCGCATTCTTTCTTCGGTCGGTCGACGGCGACGACGGTGGCGACGCCGAGATGATCCCTCTCGCTGTGTTACCTACGCACCCTGCAGACAAATTCGAGCCCGCAGTCAACAGCAAACCACCAATCGTATGTAAATGCGGTTCTCTCTGCTTTGGCTGGCGCTTGTCTTCGAGATGCGGAGATGGAAAAGCCCGGCAAAATATTGTGGCCATACAAGCGGTCGCGCGGGGGCGGATTCGTGTTGCATGCAAACTTCAACAAAACAGGAAAATCGAGAGCGCATCTGAGCAAATGTGCACAGCCAGATGCACGTGCGTGCCGCCGCGATTGAGCACCGTCGAACAAGATTCGATTTCAGAATTGAGCTGATTTTGGCGTGCGAGTGTGGCTGATTAGATTTAATCATTAATTTGATCGCCGATTGAACGCTTAATCACTTGCGCTACGCAGAAGATCAGCGTGAGACTTAACTGGACCACTGCACTTTGGTTGCATATTGCGTTGATTGATCAATCGATTTCAACGGTTTCAATTAGAAGCATTCACTGGGAGTGCTTTCATCGATCACGAAATTATATTGAACGGAATCCCGATTGTTTTGGGGATTCATATCTTTCTCCATTACGGCGTTACAACTGGTGCGCTGTAATGACACTCGTCAAATCGTGCCAAAACCTGACGGGCCCCGATGGGATCTTATAAACAGCAATCTACGGTTTTTAGGCATTCGGTGATGTAAAATCATCCGTTCATATTGTTTGTTCGGTTTCTCTACTTTAAAGATCTACGTAAAATTTAATTAGGGTAACGGAGTGTACACTGAAAATATATTTTAGTTTATACCACGAAACCGATTGTACATTGTTCTCCGAATGCGAAACCGAATGTACATTGTTCTCATTAGTTCGTTGTTTTCTGCAACGAAACTAATTTGTAAATTATATGAAGCTATTTTCGTCATGTCTGTCAGATGTTCTACTAATTTGATTCCGTATAATAAACGAAAAGATCCAAAATAAATAAAAATGATTAGTTCGGAACATGAATATATATTGTGAATAATACGAGACATTTGTATGCTTGCGAAATTATATGCATACAATGTACGAGAAATAAAATGATGGAACACAAATATTTTGTGAAAAAAATATGTCTTACTACTAAACATTGTTCCATGTACGAATGCGTCCTACGACTAAATCAAACTTTCGTTCAAAATGCTTATTTAATTTGTACTTTTCGAAGAAAAAATCGTTAATATTACAAAACAGGGCTGGCACCAGGTGTGCCATATTCTGAACATGTGTGATTAAATGTGAACTTTTCATTTCTGTTGCAGACTTTTTAACGATGCAGATATGTAGCAGACATTTTATTTATGTTGCAGACTTTTACAGACATTTGAAATATTTTTTAAATTTCAAATGACTGTATTCTCTTAAGTTCGGATTCAAAACGTACGAGGATCTGAACAGTATAGTAGATACGATTAGAAGGTTTGTTGAAATATTTTAAAATATTGGTAAAATTGGTGCCATTTATTCCAGAAATCCTTGAAGAAACGAAAGCGGTGGGCCAATTAGAGACACAATGGGACCAGAGATAAGTATTTTAACCAAGAAGCAATCAACTCTATCTATCAACTAAACCATATATACAATGCGCATGAAGATAAACAATTTTCTGTATAGTCAAAATTGTATTTCGAATGTAAGGCATATTACCACATTATATTTTATTGTTTTGAAATAGTTCAATCTCGTTTTCAGCATATAACCTCTACATTAACACATATTGTTAATGTATGCCATATTGTAATTGAATGGTTTTTTATTCGCTGCACACGGTCTGGATTACATATCAACTTTTTGGCATAGAGTACAACAAAAATTATGTTCGTGAAAATTGACATTTGTTTATGGTAACCGAACTCAACCGCCTATTCAACATTTTCTAAAGCCCAGTCGGTTGCCACTCGGGGACAGAACAACAGTAAAAGTCATTAACTATTGAAATAAATCTTAAAACTCGGACTTTTTTTTTCCAATGTACTACTTATCGCATCATTTCAGTACATTTGCACTAGGGATTTAGAAATATACCCTCGAGTTAAGTGGTTTATGAAATTAGTACTTGATTCCAAGAAGCGAACGAGAATTTAGGGCACATCCTGGAGATTTCAGAAGTAGATTTCCCAGAGCTTCGGGAAGATAACTTCTAGAAGTCCAGAAAGAGAATTACTCGACAAAAAAAAACTTCTAGGATGGTAAGGCAGAAACTTCTCATTGGAAGCAATCAGTTCAAATAAGAAAAAACTTCAAAAATGCAGGACCTAACATAACCGAAGCTCAATATCATTCTTACCAGAATTTTAGGACAGAACTTCTCCAATATTCAGGAGAGGACTTATCAGACCTTCAGGAAGAAGTTTAGGGAAGAGGACTTTGAAGTTTGGAACTTTTCAGAAGTTTTGGAGTTCTTCCCAGAAATTCTAGATTGAACTTTCCAGAAGTTCAGGAAAAAAAACTTCCTCGAGATTCAGACGGGAACTAATCAGGAAGGGCACCACCTATATTTTTAAAAAAGAATCAGGAAAAAAAATCCTCAGGTCGATACGTCATAGAAGTTGACGAGAGAATTTCTCAGAAGTTTAGGCAATAACTTTTCAGAGGTTTCGGAAGAATCTTTTCAAAAGGTTAGTTGGAAATTCCCAGAAGTGCTAAGCCGCTTTTCCAAAGCTCAGTGGAGAACATTTCAGAATTTCAGTACAATAATTTCTCAAAATTCAGGAAGAAACCTCTCTAATGAACAGAATGAAACTTTCCAGGAGCATTGGGTGTACTTTCTTCTAATTTGAGCAAAAATTTCCCAATAGTTCCGCAAAAAACTTCTACAAATTTTTGGAGAAAACTTTCCTAAAGTTCAGAAGAGGACTTCTCAGAAGTCGAGGAAGAAGCTTCAAGAACAAATTTAAGGGAAATTTTCATAGAAATTTTGGAGAAGGCATTCCCAAAGTGTCAATAAAATTTTCCTCGCAGTTCAGGCAGGGAATTTTTCAAAAAAAAATCTGCGAAGAACTCCGGGATAAGAGAAGAACAAGAGGACTTCTCAAAAGTTCAGAAGAGACTTCCAAAACGATTAGTTGGAACTACCCAGAAGCGCTAGATAGCTTCTCTAAAGTTCCGAATCGCACATTCTAGCATTTCAAAATGAAAACTTCTCAAAGTTCACGTAGATACTTTTGATAAAATCAGGAAGAAATTTTCCAGAAGTATAGGTGGAACGTTCTAATAGTTCAAGCAGGAATTTCTCAGAAATTAAGGAACAAATTTCCCCGAAGTTCAGGAGAATATTCCCCTAAAGTTCAGAAGAGAACTTCTCGGAAGTTCAGAAAAGAACTTCTCAGAAGTTCAGGAAGAAGACTCCAACAATTTTAAGAAGATTTACCAAGAAAATTTGGAGAGCACTTTCCAAAAGTTTTGCAGAAATTTTCCTTGTAGTTCAGGATGGAACTTATCAGAAGTTTAGAAAGTAACTGTTCAGGGAAAAACTTACTAAATGTTTCTGAAATGTAAGGTTGGGTTCTTAAACGTGAATTTCGAAAAAAAATAAGGAGTGACTGTCTATATGAACATTATATATATATATATATATGATCATGAGGAATTTGGTCTGAAGTTCAGGAGGAAACTTCCCAGTTTTTAACAAAGAGCCTTTTTGAGAAGATAAATGATATTAATCACTCATGACACTATATTAAAATATGGTACACACCATCTGTCCAACCGTTCGCATCATACTATGAGGACATACACTCATGCAGGAATTACAATTCCTTATCTCCATCTCACCCCGTTTGTAAGATTTGATCAGTAACAAAATTTAAAAAAAAAACAGAGTGCACACAATAGATCGCTCAGAATAACTATACAAGCCACAGTGGTACATGAGCGTCTTCCAACCGGACATTTTTGCCTGTTGAAGTGGCGGACTTAGTCCGTGCTTTAACCTACCCCGCAGTGGGATGTTAGGCAAAAATATCGTTGGTTCGAGTACCACCGTATACATGCCCTTTTCGCTCAATTTTCATAAAAAAACATCTGTTACATTTCCAATCCTGCCGCACACTAGCGGAACTATCGAAACGTTCTCTTCATATCTTTCATTCTAGCCAAAAACATTGTTGATCACTCTTGGTGCCTCATGGTGATGAGCGAACATCTCCTTCTACATGAAAAAAACTGTTTAATTTATCAAATGAGAATTAATGGCGGACATTGATTAAAAAAGCTTCAGGAAAAACTACGCGCATGAAACAATATAGATAGTGTTGCTAGTATGTACAAATCTTTTCGTGATATTTACATTTGGTTTTGAATTAATACGAAACATGATTCATAAACTGTACGTTTTATACGTTATGGTTATGTTTAATAGAAGAAACGGAAAATTTGTCCTATTTAAAATTATAATATTTACGAAATAAACAAGACAAAATTAACGAAAAAACATTTTCAGTGTATACTCGGGTACAATTTCAAAAAAATCACATTACGACCGTCACGAAAAGTGGACAGGTTTCAAGCGTTAATATCCCAGTCATTTCTCAAAAAAAAATCAAAATTTTTGAACCAATTGATCGGAAATCTTTCTACGCATCAGTTTTAATTGCAAAAATTGTTGGTTTCGCGTCACTTACTATTTTAAAATTCATAAATTTTACGCCTTGTCTTAAAATGTTTATTACCTCTTCAAGCCAAAGCGGTCATATATGAACCCAAACGAAAAATGGCACTATAAAATCACAAACTGAAAAAAACTGTACACTGTCTTCGGCAAATCTGTTCTACATTAATATTTCTTCCTAGAAAATATTAAAAAGAATATGAGTTTAGGGCTAATTATCGACCTAAATGAACATCATGAATATGACAAAGTTCAGGAAGAAAACAAATAAAGGCTTATTAATAGTAGTAAACATTTAGAATATGGTCCACATGCATCCGTATTTTCACTATTTTGGTGATAAATGTTGAACACTTTTACATCTTTCTGGGTTGTTATAAGTTATCCAAAATGCACTTGAGTTCAGAACTTCAGATCTATAGTAGAATCAATATGTTTTTAGGCTGTACAAAGTAACGCTACGTGTTCAGCCACATTAAGTGAATATTTATGAACGTGAACAAACATTACGAGATAAACTGGGACGATCGAGGTAATCCAAACTGTTCTTGAGTTCAGAACATAAGATCTACAGTTGCAACAGTAGGTTTTTGGAGAATGCAAAGGAACAATTGCGGAAAGTAACAATATATAACAATATCCATTGAATATTCTAGAAGTTCAACAGACATACTGCTACAATCTTGGGATATTTTAGGTCATCCAAACTGTCCTGAAGTTTGAAAAATAAGATCTACAGCAGCTTGTAACAGTGGCTTTTTGGGCTATATAAGGTGAATATATGTATTTAAACATACTCAATGAATCTTATGGAAGGTCAACAGCCAATATTTTATAATTTTCTCTAGATCATCGAAAGTGTTCTGGCGTTCAGAACATAAGATTTACAGATGTAACAGTAATTTTTAGGCAAAACAAATTTACAAAAAATATTCAAATATGATCAATTCATATTTTTAGAGGTCAGCAAACATTATAAAGCAATATGACATGTTCTGCGGCATTCACAGCTACGCTGTGTATTGAAACAAATTCATTGAATATATTGGAAGACCAACAGACATTATGAGATAGTCATTTAGGTTACCCAAACTATTCTGGAATTAAAACTAAAAATCAACAGCTGTAACTGTAGCTTTCTAGACCAAACAAGGTAACAATATGTATTTGTCCAATTTAAGTGAGTCTTGTGGAAGGTCAAAAGATAGAATGAGATATCTTGGGATGCTCTAGGTCACCAAAACTGCCCTTGAATTCAGAAGTTAGGATCTACAATTGTAACATTAGCCGAGTAACACATCTTCATGATTTTGTGTAGTGTAATTTTCTTTATAACCAAATCCAGTCATATAAAAGTATTTTCGACCGTTATACAACTTGTGTGTTGCTTGGGTAGCTTTATAATCTTCGAAAGGTGACGATATGCATTCAAACACATTCAGTGAATCTCCTGTATGGTCACCAGTCATTATCAGGTTGATGTTCAAGTTAATTCGATGAAATTTGGACACACAAAATAGGTCACCAAAAACTTTCCTTGAGCCCGATTCTTTTCAAGCTTTTTGGAAATAAAGTACTACTGAATGGTTAAGTTTTGACATCATTGGTTTATTGAACCTCTTCTCCCAACCCAAATGCTCGCACCTTTGCCTTGACCCCTTTCATCAAATTTTGGGCAATGATAGAACCGACTTGCTTACTTACTTTTAACCACACTTTCTTTAGTTCAAGTTCATTTTCTATCAGTTTTGGAGTTTTAACGAGCTTTGCCTTCATGATTGCCCAAAACTTTTCACTCGGGCGAAGTTCCGGAGTGTTTGGAGGGTTGACGTCTTTTGTTACAAAAACTACATTATTATCTTTGTACCAGTCTAAGACGGGCCGGGCATAGTGGCAAGATGCCAAATCCGACCAAAACAGAGTCGGACCATCGTGAGATCTCAAGAAGGGCAGAAGTCGTTTTTGGAGGCATTCGTCCTTGTAGATTTGTCCGTTGACGGTCCCAGAGGTGATGAGGGGCTGACTCATTTTTCCACATCCGCAGATCGCTTGCCAGACAAGGAATTTTTTGGCGAATTTTCGACAGTTTCTTCTTCCGTTCACTCTCCGGAACGGCCAACTTAGAGGTGGCGACGTAGTGTTCCTGTCCTGGCATTTGTTTGGTGTCGGCTTCAATATAGGTCTCATCGTCCATCACAATGCAGAACGGTTTTGTGAGCCACTCCCTGTACAGTTTTGGCCACCGAGTTCTGTGTATCGCTCCGGTTCGGTGCCTTCTGGACCTTGTACACATGTAATTCAGAACGTTTCATTGTTTTCTGCACAAAACAAACTGAAACTTTCGCCATTTTCGCAACATCCCTGATCGAAATGTTGGGATAACGCTTAAATTGGTTCAATACCAGCCTGGCCTTCTCCGGATTTGATGTGCCACGTTTTTTGACACTTTTCCGCTTGGTTGTCTTACGGTCCTTGAACGTTTTGATCACATGAGATACGGTTGAATGTGCGATTCCGAACTGTTTTCCGATCCATCGATGAGAAGCGTTTGGGTTTTCGAAGTGAGTGCCCAAAATTTGTTGGCGAACTATTTCTTCATTCGAAGCCATCTCTGAAATCACTCGACCGATTTTCACGAAACTCTTCACACAATTGACACAACACAATGAAATACATTCAGTTAAAATTTAAATAATTTTTACCCACACGCTAAAAAGTTACGAACAATTGCGTGTGTCCAAATTTCATCGAATACAGTCTTTACAGTTGTGATTGGAATAACAAGCCTTTTTCTAACCATCTAAAGGAACTAAAAGTGAAAAGAAAGATCAGTAGTTTCCATTTAATTCCAACTAGCTTTATTGCTTATCTTGACAGATACGGGTATTTCGTCTACAATGTGCAGGCTTCTTCAGTATCGTGTACTTATACTCGACAGTACACGACACTGAAAAAGTATGCACATTGTAGACAAAATACGCGTATCTGTCAAGATAAGCAATAAACATAGTTGGAATTAAATGGAAATAAATCATTGTTCTTCTCATTTTCTAGTTACTGGAATTCCACTAAACAGCTCCCACTCTCCAGGATTCATCTGAAGGATTTAATCGCAGTGTGTGATACAATTCCAGCATAAAGCATTAAGCCTGTGTTAAAATTCAGACAATTTTCTTTCAGTGTAGATTTTGAATTATTTCACGGGCCGCCGAAAAGTTTCACTTATATGCTAGCTGAAACTCTATTTCGTAGTACAACATGTTTACATGTTAACATGTGTTTTGAGTCTTGCAAATCATTTGACCAGTGCTTGACTGTGTATCGTGTGCGGGTGATGAACATAATCGTTCCATAACAACCCTTTATATACACCTTGTCGATATGATGCATTCCTGCCGCTCGCATCTCGCCCGCTTGAGGTTTCATACAACCCTACCTCCTCCAACCCGATCACGTAGCCTGAGAGCTTGACAAATGGTTGGTAGCTGAAATTGTACATTGGCGATCCTGTCAGGCAGCTGAATATTTCAGCTGAGAAGAACAATTCGGATATTTTGTTCCTGCTGCTTGGAGACTGGCCATTCTGGGAGTGCAGTTTTGTGTAGATAAGTAGTAAGTAATGTAAGCCAAAAGACGGAAAGTAAGCAAAAAACGAATTCCAGCAGAAGAGTTTCCATGGTAACGGCAAAACAAAATCGAAAGTTGTTTAGCTACCGGTAGCATAGAAACATAGTTTGATTTTCTAGTATTTTTTTTGCATATCTCGATAATAATTTCGCGGTTTAGTTGAAGTGCTGAAGCCAGAGAACCTGGAGAACAAAAACATAATTTGGTAGCGGATCGAGACGACCAGCATTCTGTTCAGGTGGCGGATCGGGATAACCGCGGTGGTTAGAAACAAAAGAATTGGTAACGAATCGGGACGACCGCGTTGGACATGTGTGTTAATTAAGCATAACAACGTATCCGTGCGGACCGTGTAACTTCGACACTTGAACACGGAGCGGATCGAGATGACCGCGCGGAAAAGACAAGGTATTTGATTAATTTATTTGAGTTTGTCCATTAACTTGGCTACGTTGTGTAGGGTGTGATGAAAAAAAAAGGAATCTTGATCGAATATTGAAGTTGATTTAGATATTGTCAGATGCAACTAAAACAATGAGTAGAGTGCTAACGACTCACCGTTTAATGATTTTTTACGTTCTACCCGTACACTTACAGATTAGCATAAATTTATGAAAAGCAAAATGGCTTCCTTCAACCATATGCGTGTCCCTTGCTGGTTGAGGGACCCGGAAGAGTTTAATGATATGCCGTCGCCTGACGAGTCTGGTACCGATGGTTTGCCAGCACGGCAAAACAATACCAATGAAAGTGAGAGCGACGGCAAAATTTCTGGTTGCAAAGAAGGATTCAGAGACGTTGAAAAGGCGACAAGTTCATTTCACACACTGAGTTCCCCAAGGAGGAGCTGCTGTGGCTGAAAATCAGTGAGAAGGGGTTGTCAAAGTCGCTATTCTTTCGCTCCGGACTGGCCGTTAACGGGGAAATTTAAGAAGATAAGTTGCGTCGTTCATCAAGAAATACCATAAGGGCGAAGACGCAGTGTTCTGTCGGCCCACTACTCGAAGCGATCGTTGGTGGAGATGGAGCGGCTGAATATCGATGTGGTACCCAAGTCGGCGAACCCGCCCAACGTCCCCCAGCTGCGTCCCATTAAGAATTTCTAGGTCAACCTGAAGCGTAAGATCTACTCCAACAATTTTGTCGCGTAAACTGTGGAGGATTTCCTTAATAAAACGAAGAATGAACTCAAAAACTTGCCTTCACGCATGTTTTCGTCTGCCATGGCCATGTTCCGGTTAACTGCCAAAAGGCCGCTCGCAACCAATGTCTGACATTGGTTCTCTTATCATAACTTAGCTTTTTTGTTATTGTTTACCTGTAGTCCTATTTTCTCTGATTTTATGTTAAGTATCCTTACAATCATTTCTACCTCCTTTAATGATCAAAATATCATCTGCGAATACTCATATAACCGGTAGATTATCATTATGTTCTTCCAACAAATTTACTCCGGAATATTTTGTTTTCACTTCTCTTAACGCATCTTGAATCATAAGTATAAATATATATGGTGATTATGGACATCCTTGTTTTAAACCTATCATTTTGGTCATTTCCATTGTGCATATTCCATGCCATAATAAACATGTTTTTTCTGCATTAAATGCTTGCATTACTCCATTTCTTACGTGTTCTGGTACTGAACGTTTCTGAAGCACTTTTGGGATCGAGTCTAATCTTACTTTTTTTTTTTTTTAAATCTATCGATGCTACAATTATTGTTTCTCCACCCTTCCATCTTTCTTGTAAACATCTCCTGGCATAAAACATTTGATCGATTAGACCCAGATAGCGCTCATAGACCTATATCACACCCATGTCCATCGAAATTGTTTGGTTCCAGTAAGTTGTTAAACTTTTCATAGTTCTGAACAGCAAACTTCTTACTAAGCTTATGATGATTTATTCAACCATCATGTGTTCGACAAAAAAAAACACATTTAAATGTTCGACAGGCTACTCGGGTACTCATCCAGTTCAAATGATCGTAGCTCCGGCAATTATTGACCGATTTTTATTCTTTTGACACCGTAAGATCCAAAACCTCATTCACTTTATGGATATTATTAGCAATGTCAATTTGGGTTCATCTGATTCCACAAGGAAAAAAATAATTAATTGCAACAAGCGCGTCAAATTTCCCCTCGTTTAATTCCAAGCCAAAGGAGGCGTAAACAACGCAATTGGTTGTAGTCCTTGATGCGCCATACAACAATGTTTGCAATCTTTCATACAAAAGGCTTGATTCAGGCGTTATCTGGCTTAAATTTACATGAAATATCCCATTATTTTCTGCCAAATCTAGCATTCCCTTTATGTGCATTAGAAACGCAGAAAACTCAATGTTTCTTTTTATCTGTGTGGAAAGTACACAGAAAAAAATAATCAATTTTAACAAGCGCGTAAAATTTCCTCTCGTTTAATTTCCACCTAAAGGAGGCGTAAACAGCGAAGTTGTATGCAATCATCCATGCAACATACAAAAATGTTTGTAATCTGTCATACAAAAGGCTAGATGCAGGCGTTATCTGACCTCAATTTACATGAAATATCCTATTAATTTCTGCCAAATCTAGCATTCCATTTATGTGCATTAGAAAACGCATAAAATTCAATGTTTCTTTTTATCTGTGTATTTCCAGCATTGACGTCTTGCTTGGAAAACAACACCTTATGAACCAATTAGGCTTTTTGACGTTTAATCACCTGTTCCTTTCTAGCACATGCAGAGGAATGATGGTTTGTTTTCCTCCAAAAGATGTTCCTTCTTTCTTGCTCTCCTTTGATCTAAATGGCGCTGTAGTGTGCGTGCGTTCAAGGTCACTGAGCCTAATTGCCTCATATAGGTAGCATAGATGATACTCGTAAAGCCGTTGGCATTAATTCAACTCTAATAATTTACTGGAATGTTTCCTATCATGCAACCAAGAAAAAACATATTAGAATCTTTGAAATTCTAGAAATTAGCTTCACTATGACATTCTACTCTAACATATTGCCAATGAATAATTTTCACACCTATCATCCGTGCTTGACATTTACCATAACGAAGAACTTTCAATCACCTTGCCAACGGAGCCCACCTATCGTCTGTGAGCTCATTGTCGAGCCTCATAAACTGCTTGGATTGGTCATTATCGAGCCCGAAAAGATGTTTATCTGAACAACAACAAAAAAAAACGACGACAACAACAACAACATCTCCATCAATTGGCCGTTTCCCATAAAGGCTAACCTCCCCGCGGCTACAACCGAATTCCGAAATTGGACTCCGTAGAAATGAAACACGACAAGTGTTTCTTCCACTTGTTGCCAACTGCATGCGCGGCAATCGTCGCGTGTCAATTCGGCGTGGTGGCAGAAAAATGAAAAATTAAACTCCATCCAAACTCGAAGCGACTGACGAATTAATCTGAATAATTTTCCATACACGCACCATACAGGCACACATGCGCGAGCGCGCGCCAAATGGAGGATGAGGTGAGCCACTAGACTACCCACCGAACTGATCGGAGTGATTGGTACCCTTCATCGCTGGGGATCACCGGGCGAGCGGAGAGCGGCGCAGGCCGGTTGAGTTTTAATGAGGAATCCATTTAATCTCTACGCGTCAAATGGCACGCAAACACTAATAAACGATGTTGCAGCAAGTAGTTGAGCAAAAAAAAAAACTGCATATGAGGATACTTTCACATTTAAATCTTGAGCTGCTCGGAGGTGTTCTGAAAAGCGCGATCTTCAGCGCTTCGTGAGGAGTCATTTGGAATTCAAGATCAACCGAAGCATCAAACTGCGATCGGCCGTAGTAGATCTTGATCATGAACACGGCTGTTTGCGTTAGAAGTATTAATTTTTTTTTTGCTTCTGTGCCCATTTATAGCTGATGAGTCTCGGATCTGAGGGGGGGTTGACATTTAAAGGGCTTTAGACGCGGACACGGAGTATGAATCGTGTGCTGTACGTTTATGTTCTGTCTCTTGGAGGCTGCTGAAATGAAGCGCTGTGTCTAGGCGCATCACCCGGTGAAGGATGACCACTCGGTGAAGAGCTGCTTCGCAATCCGGGACTGGGGGTGGTGTGAATGAGGTAGATTGTGGATGTTTGAAATTTCTGGTTCCGCATTCTTGCACACTTTTGGTTTGCTTGGAGGAATGCATATTGGTGGACAAGAAACGTAGTCATGCCATTAGAGTGGTTTGAAATTTAATTCTTAAAGGAAATTTTCCTTGGAACAGAATCTGATATAAATTCAAATGTAAATACAGAGTCCGGCAATTGTACTGCTACAAAACATTTAGAGCTATGACTGTGTTGCCCATGAAATAAATAATTGTTGCTTTGTTTACCCTGTGTCTTAGCTGTAAGCTGGCGTGCAAATCGTTTTCATAATTGTTTTTGTTCCACGATAGCTCAAACTCAATTCGGCAGGAAAAATGGATGGTTTGGCATCAAACTTCCGTCGATCGCAAAGGTTCGTTTTATTCTGATTTTCTGGGTTACAGTGTTGCTGGTTTAATTAATCAAAAAATGAAATTCCAGAACTTACGACAAATAGGAATTACTCAAAATTTCACATCAAATAATTTTCACTCCTCCATTCAGTATTTGAACCTGAAAAATAAACCTTGGAGAAAAACGTAATGCAGTTATTGCTTTATTCAAAGCAATAAAAACGCAGAACGATATTGTTCGGGGACTAACCAATTTGAGCGTGTGCAGAAGTTTTGTAAATCGTACAATCAAAAGGTACCTGGAGACCAGCATTTGCCATGAAATTTTCGTCAAAGTGCTGTTCAACTGGAGAAAGGACTTCATATATCAGATCGCAGTATCCGACCATACAAAATCCAAAATGAATAAGATCTTACATTCAAACAACAGAAGTGAGTGAGTGATAATAACCTGGGAGGAAGAAACAGACTCAAAAAAATGTGATTGTCAAGTGGAGCTAGATTTGAGTTGTCACAAACTGTCAAGTGAAGCCAAGAGAATAAAATATCAGTGAATGAAAAGTATTGATATTGTATATACAATATTTTCTTGCTTGAAAATAATTTGAACTAAACATTTTTTGTGTTTTGATTGTTGAAAAGAATGGCAATTTGCAACTCTGTTGAGTGTAAGGGATATTTTTTCATGAACTAGACCAAATTCTTATAATGCCTAGAGATGTTTATTGTCGAATTTTGTTTCGAACGCGATTTATCAAACCGATAAAGATGTTTCTGAATTTTTAAAGTCCAGAGCGATTTGTGTTTCACGGCTCTTTATTTGGGATTTTATAAATTTTCTGTAATATAATGTATATAATCATAATAAGATAGGTTTAACTTGGTATACTGTATATAATGTTTATGGTGTAATATTAGAACTTACGTTTAGTATCTTTATCTCCGGTAAATTGTTTACATTTGTCGGCTTGTAGTGTCTAATGGCTATGTACATGGTTAAAAGGCCATAAGTTGCTCATTCAGGAAGAAATTCTATTATAATTAGCTCACCTGATTAAATGCTATGTTAATTTAGGTTAGGTAGAATGGATTGATGTTCTCTAAGTGGTATTTGCGCTATAGTTTTGGAAAATAATAATAAAGTATATGTTTAATTTTAACTTAGTTAAATAGGATTTACAAATTACCTTTAGATTAGGAGAAGTTAACTAGATTTTAAGGCCGGTTTAATTAAGGGTAATTAATTTTATAATTTTTCGCAACTAACGTTCTAATTCATTTCGTTTTCTCGTGTTGTTTTGTTTTGTTTTGTTCTTACTCACGAGTAGTGACAGGCGGTTGCCCTGTCACTTCCTTTCAGTGCCGCCGGAGCAGCAGGGGCAGAGCTGTTCGAGAAGCACATTCAGAAAGGGCGCGTGCCGTCCGATAATCAGGCAACAGTTTATTCTTGTACTAAAGTCATAACTAAACGAGAAGAAAAACTGCAAATGATGCTAAGGGTCTTGTTAAATTTACCGATTACTTGAGAACTTTTAGAAATAGACTTGATCATTTTGATCATGAAATAAATTTTAAACTCAAAATTTTAATTAAACGAAAAGAGTTATATTATGGAAACTACACGCGAAGAAAACTATCGTCAAAGCAAATATATTTAGGTCAATTCAAACGTAAACTTTTGTTTGTTCTGGCCACAAATATATGTTTAATTTGTTTCAAAAGTATTTTACGTTAAAATTAGCGTCACGTCAATGTTAAATGCGTTAAAATTATTCGTATTAAAAATAAATATGAATATTTTTTGATTTGACATGAACACCTGAAAACAACAATGTTTATTTCAAACATGCTCTACGTTTTTGTTAAAACAATGTTTATATTGTCATGATTGTTATTATTAAAATTAATGATTTTTATTATTATAATCAATTCAGTTTTACTGTAATGGTATTCATGAATTTGGTTGTTATGATCAAGATTTATTGACATTATCAGGACGATTTCGATCGTGATCATATTTTCAGAATTTGATTTTAGTTTTTGCCATTAATATTTGGATTATATTGGATTATATATTTTCACTTAAATATTTCGGATGTTCAGAATTTTAGAATAATTACAATGTTGTGATAATTTTTATTGTTTTGTTGACTTCAATGATGATTTTGGATACAATTCTTATAATTTTAATAATAATGATTGTTAAACTTCTTTCAGTGATTTCCAAGATTACCATCAACATTATATTTGTTTTATGATGAATATTAATGTTGTAGTTATGTGATGCATATTATGATTATAATTTTTTTGTTATGAATATAATGAATAGCATTGGGTGATAATTTTTAACATGCGTATTATTTTATTTCATTAATTATTCCTTTGTTGTCATATGCAAATTTTGGTTGTTATAATATTTATATTAATTATAATAATGACAATACATATTTTTATTACAATGTTTGTAGGAATACGATGTTCAAAACTTTTTTGATAGTACTGATTATTATTTTTTTTACTTTTATGATTACTATTCTAAAAAATATTATAATTATATCTTTAAATATTTAAACAATTTTAATTATTATAATTATAATTATTTATATTATTATTATGTTTAATGAAATAAAATTATCATTTTATTTGTCAATATGATTTTATGATTTTGATCTATATTCAATTGATTTGATTACGGTTATTACGATAGTGAATTTATGATTGCTTTGATTGTTATGTGAATGCGGTTTTTAAATTAATTTAATGTTTTTTAATTCTGTTTTTCAATTATAAAAAAGATTATCAAGATAATAATGATATTTATATGATATATATATCATTATGATCCTTTTATTATTTTAATTAGCATGATATCATAAACATTGTTTGAATAATTCTTTGAATTAAAATCATAATTAAAACCTTTATTTTTATAAAAGTCATAATCATATGATTAACGTTTATTAATTTTATTTGTAATACGTGATCAAAATAAATGTTATTATAATTTTATGTTGGCTTAGCATATTATAATTATTATGTTTAAAACTAATATTTGTAAAGAAGGTATGATATTAATTATGATGATTATTATTATTGTTTCTCATATGATTTGTTTTGTTGTTGTTACATCTGTTTTTCATTATTATTATTGAGATTATCATCACTATTTTGATTACTTATATTTTTATAATAAGTATAGTAATAATTATTACTATTATTATTAGAAAACCAATAATTTATAATCATAGATTAATAGTAGTAAAAATTACAATTGTTTTTACTAAGATTTTTAAGAATTCGTATAGTGACACTTGTTTTATTATTTTTTGTCTTGCACTTATTTTTATTGTTTTTATTTTTGTAAACTTGATTATATTTTGTTAATTGTTATTTGTTTTATAATAAAAATCATCATATTACCAGTAAAAATATAATGATTTTAATTAGCTTCGTTATGATGATTTTTATTAGAATTAGCATTATTATTATTACTATTTTGTGTCATACTGGTTTTTGTTATTATTTATTATTATTCTAATTATTATTGTTATTTTTAATATACATTTTTAATTATTAATTCTATTAGAAGGTTTTATGTGAGGATTTTTATGATTATTAAGATCTGAAGCTGAACAGCTTCAATGAATCGCCCTGTCCTCTATATACAGTGTTGCTTCGAATTCTGAAATCCAATTGAGTTCCTTCCTCACTCACTGGTTCCGATTTTGCTTCGAGCGGTTAGTCAAAAGAAGCTGATTCGTACCCGACGGCTTCTTGATGCGCATCAAAATCCTCTTCATGTACTTCGTCTTCAGATGGCATCATTCGGGCCCCACTGCAACAATGTTCACGTAGTTGTGATCTTGAAGCGCCAGTGAAGAGTAGAGAGGACGAAATTTATATAAATCCAACATTCTTTCGTTTGTGACTGTGTGTGTGAGTGAGTGATTTTTTTTTAAATTGAAAACGTTCAATTAAAAAATTGTAATTTGAAGATCTAGATATAAGAAAACCATTGTTCCTTATGCTTTGTTCAGAATTTCCTCCGCAATTTCCCTATATATAAAATTGTAATTCCTATTAACCTCGAGATGGCCGCGAGTAATCGGTTCTACCCCCTTAACCTTAGTTCTTCGATAACTGATGTATATATACATGAAAACATGGCTCTGTAAAGTTGATTTTATTGAGTCTGTACTAATAAATGAATACATAACATTCTATCGCTTTATTGCGGCTAGCCCTCGGAAGGCAACAAGGATACATCAATTAATGGAAAGGCATTTTTTATTTGCATGATTATCGTAGCGGAAACAGGCCTTAATACAGAACGTTAATTAAAGCAGATAATAGCACTGCTATTATAATCAAATACCTGTAAAAGCTAATATTTACGCTACAGACTCGCGAATTGAATTAAATTTCGATTGTCTTAGAGCCCAGCCGACAGAATTTTATCCATTTTGATTTTGTAATATCATCAATGGAAAAAGGCAAAAAAAGTAATCCCGGATAGTTCTTACTGTCTCGGCCACAGTATTGAACATTGGCGGAACTAGACAATTAGTCTGGAGGGGGCCTGGAGGGGGCCTACCCGAAGATATTTTTCGATTGTAGAAATATTGAGAAGAGCGAAGAAAGTAGCGTAATTGTTGGGGACAGGTTATTTTAATTGATAAATCAAAACAAGTTTAATCGAATAATTAGGTCTTTTCTGCGCCTCGATGAGTTAAGATGTCTTAAAAGAATCGAGTGTGGTGAATATAAGCCTCGTATTATTCCGTGTGGATCACATTGAGAATGGACTCACACGAGGTTACTGTAGTCACCTTACTCGATTCTCTTAAGGCATCTCCACTAACCGAGGCACAGAATAGACCTGACTCTATATAGAGTCAAGTTTGAACTGAATATATTAAAACTTCAAAGAACAACATTGAGTCAATGAACATTTTAAATTTATATTAAAATTTAGATTGATTTGGATCAAAATTTTGTCGGTAGATACTCATCCTTTACAACTTCCTTCAGCTTCTTAACGTTTTCTCTATAATTTTGCTATTGCTCTTCAATTATCTTTAAATTTTTTTCGTGTACATTTCTAGATGACAACGATTGCTTGTGAAGTAAATATTTTTCGAAGCATTCCTTATGCAATGTAGTATCGTCATGAGCTTTTATTTTCTCGCCTAGTTTTCTCCAATTATTGAAAATGGTACAAATAAATTTTTCATTTTGTTTTCGCAAAGCCTTTGCGCAAAAAAAGCAGCAAACATAGCAGAACACTTTATCATTGCTACGACTGTATTCCAACGTAGATGAGAACGACCGTTTTCCGATGAAGCTGATGGAGTTGCTAGTTGAGGAAGAACACTAGCGTTGCTTTCAATTGTTCCGGAATTATCAACGTTAGATGATTGGAATCTAAATTCTTGGTGTTCTGCAAGAACAGTGGAGAAGTAAATATGTTGTCAATATAATATCGGTCCTTTGGTTTTTGTATGACAAGTGATATTTTCAAATTGAGCGTTTTAATATGCAGCTATTAGCTTAAGGTTGCTCCTTACAAAAAACTCTGAAAATATCTAGGGTATGATGTTGTCCTTAATACCCGTGGTCAGGGGTTCCAATATATTTTTACAAAATAACTATTAAAATGATCTAAAAAAATGGAAAAAAACTGGAACCTGTTCCACGATTATGTTTTCTTGAAAAAAAAAAAACAAATATCTGAAGTATTAGGATATACCTACCTTTCTCTTAATTTTTTCATATTTCATTTTGTTCGTTTGTCAAGATTGTACGGAGCTCTGTAAATCAATTGTTAGATAAAATGAAAATGCAATCTTTCTAAACATAGTGATTTTACTTCTCGAATTATACTAACTGAATTTATCTGCAGTCAAAATATCACTGAATAAAAAACAGGTAACAGTAACAGTAGTTAAAAAAACAGTGGGTAACATCCACACCTCTCACGCCAAAGTCACGAGTTCAAATCTCACCCCGGACAAAGTTACGAAACATACCCAAAAGTTATTTGAGCGACTACGACGGGAGATGAACCAACCCAGGGCTGAAAATCTTGATAATAAAGGAATTAAAAAAAAAACAGTAATTTAAAAATTCAGAGATTATTTTTAGGTTTCTACAATGTGGATATTTTAAAGCCATTCAATGGAATTCAATTTAAGTTTCTTATTGAATAACTCTTTGAAAGATCTGTGAGCAAATCATCAAATAAGTTTGTTTTTAAGTGGAATACTATAAACAATACAATGAAAATTTATAAGTTATATCGAGCTAAATTTCTAAGGAGAGTTAAAAAATTTTGAAGGATATTTCCGAGGTTTATTTCATCAAAACCTATTGAGAACTTCACGGCAGTTCGAAAGAAATATCCATGGGGAATTTGAGGTTAAACTTAAGATTTTGTTTGACATTGATAGTATTCTAGGGCATCGAAATTCCATGAAAATTTTTCGAAATTTTATGAAGGCATAGCAAAAGAGATTAACAACTACAGTATAGGGAAAATAACAAATGCACCCTTTTGAATTTTTAAATTTTCAAGTACAGTCTACATAATGGCATCAGATTTGCCTTGTTAGAAGGTTTGGCCAAAAATTAGTTTTTAAATAATTTTAAATTGAAAAGTTGAACAAAAATGAGTTCTTTGGCAAAATATTTCATTCTTTTGAAATAAACTATTTTGAAAAAGAAAAAAAAATATTATAAAATTTTCAAACATTGGTGAGTAAATAGAGTTTTCAAATATGGTGGTAATTCTAAAGACTTTGAAGCACAGTTTATAAATTAAACACAGTTTGAAATTCAGGTTACTTCTATTGTCTAGACCTGATTACATGTTTACCTAACTTCTAACCCAAGTAACAAATTCAATTTTAAGGTACACTTGAAGAAGTTTTCAAGACTCATTTGATAAAACCACGCATAAAACTAGATATTCTACATAACATCGATAAAACAGCCATAAAACCCTCTAAAGTTCCAAAAGGCCCATACTACAGGAGGTTCTCAAGACTATTTCCCAAGATTCGCTTAAAACTTGATAGTTTTATCGGTACATACTTGTAATGACATTCAAGACATACTTAAAACTATGATAAAACTACCACAAGTTTTGATAGTTTTATAATTTTCCTCTTTAAGAATACTTCCAGTATGTCACAAATATGCTTCGAAGATTCCATTTTTCGATTTGTTCTGCTGAATGGGGACTTTTTTTTGTTTAAAGTTGAGTAGAAGCTACTATATTTCTCTTCCAAAGTGGATACGTATGTAAATTAATTGTCAAGGTGACCATAAATGCATCTGTTTTTTGCCTGCGTTTGATGAATTTTTCATGCGACATTCAGTTTATTGGTGTTTCATAACATAAACACGAAAATTTTAATGCGCCTCTGAATTATTGCTAGAACACTGACTTATTTGCAAAATAAAACAAATAGTAGAAAATTCAACTATTAGGTGAAAAGGCTGATAAATTGCTAGATCTTGAATAAATTGTGTCTACATTCCATTTTATGTTTCAAAATGTATTTTAAACAGCATTGTTTGTTCGTACCATTGGAAAAAGAGTTTTGTTGCATACTTATAAACATGGCTACCATTCCGAGGGAATCCAGAATAGCCACGCTTGCCATTTTTTCAATGGATTAATCGAAAACTATCATAAAACGCAAATAAAACTTATATTGCTTGCACAAGACTTACACCTTTTTTGAGGAGCGCGATTAGTTCATATTTATTTTTTCTGTTCTTGAAAAAGTTAAGTTACGCTTGAATAAAACTTGTTTGAATTGCTAAAGGTAAACAATTCTTTCATAATATAGCCAAAAGATCAGTGTGAAAAAGGCACATCATAAACAAAGAAAATGTGAACGTGCAAATCAAAAGTGCCTATGCATAATTGTTTTTCTTAGTCATAATTACAGCTTATAATTTATTGTTTTTATTCACCAGCGGAAGTCGATAAAAAAAAATTAACTTGAATATGCTAACAATGGTTTTGGGAATAATAACAGATAGTAATATTGCCTCTATGGCGGAAACATCTGTTGAGCGAAACATGATTTTTCCTCTTGATCTATATACTTAACCTAACGTCGGAAGAAGTGCGCTGTGTAGTAGATCACTGAGCGATTCCAGCGCACTACTTCCGACTTTAGATTTAACGGTGGTGGAAATACGATAACGCATTGCGATAACGTACTACCTGGGACGTTAGGTTTATCAAGAGTTATGTTTTTCGGTTTTCAACTGCCGACACATTGACCATTTAATTTGATTCGTTACAAAAAATAGGACGCTTAACGCATAGACCCTTCTGATAAGTCTCAGTAGGCTGCAAATCCAATGGAATCTAGCGATGGTAAAAAAAATATTGGTCGTAGGTGGCTGAGACGAAGGAGTACTCAATATATTGGATAGGTTTTTATTGAATTTCCGCTTGAACGATCCACTATTTTATATTTTCTTTCACCTATGGGCGTCCATCGTCCAGTTTGTTTACTTTTCACATAATTTTCTTTCTCAAGAGTATGTGCTCTTATTCGAAATCAAATGGTTCTAAGAGCGTTTTATGGCAGCATTTTCAAGATACATTTATCTTAAAGAAGAATGTCATATAACTTTTTCAAAACTTTTATCAGGTTTTATGAAAGTTGCGAAACGATTTCTTGAGAGGGAATCAAGTATCTTATAAAATTACTTATAAGGTGAATTACACTTATAAATGATGTAGTTTTATGGAGGTTTCTTCAAGTGTTCTTTAATCACTCCTAAGAACTGTTAATCAGTTACAACCACTTTAACTTGTAAAATGCCCTGATAAAACCAGATGATCTCAATAATGCTTTTATAAAACTACCATAAAACATGAATAAAACCAATTTGCATTTGAATTGTTACTTGGGAAAGCTACATTTTCGAAAATATTATCGTTAATGAATAAACTTCTATCTCCATATTTTGCTTATGGACATTCGTTGGCTTCGAAACTTTTAATCAAAGTGGGGAGTCTATACTCAACTAAATTGTTCGTACAAGAGAAAATAATACCGTGAATTCTAAAATGCGCTTATAAACAAAACTCATTATTGTAAAACCTTTTTGAATAATAAAATTAAAATACGTACACAGAAAAGTGTTTCAAATCTTATGTTTCAACATAACAGGCTCTACATTTAATTGTCGCTATTATTTTAGTTATGAGTCTAGAGGTTTTAATATTAATAGAATTGAATTATTAGAATTTAGAATTGTTTAGGGCACAGGCGTTGGGCTTTTTTTAAGCAGTATTTCGAAGCAAACGCATTGAAAAAAAAATTAATAGTGTATATATTCATTGATTGGGTTTCCGCCAAAATATGCTGTTAAGAGGATCAGCATACGGCACCTTACCGGGTTTCTCTGCGAGGTTGTTAAGTAAACAAAGACGAGAAAAAGCACTACTGGTAAAAATGAGAAGTTGTGTTTTCAAAAACCTCTAATTGGAATTTGGCTTCCATCACATGTGGTCTTTAGGGAGTGTAAAAACAGAGATTTCACATCGCAAGAACCATAATGTGCCTTTGACGGTATTTGAGCACGATCAAGCACGTTTGTTTCGAAATACTGCTTAACAAAAGCCTATGCTCAATTTCAAACTAATTCTATTCAATTACATAACCTGCCGAGCGCTTTAGGACCTATCGATACTTTCTCTTCACATCTTTGGTTCTAGCAAATGGATGTAATGTTGATATATCGGAATTCTCATGGATCTAATGGTCGTTAACTATGGTTTTCTTGATATATGTACCGAATTTTTATCCTATAAGGTACAGTGGGATATAAGAAAAGTGTGGGGAAGAGGGTATGTGCACTTTACTCCTTCAGAAATAGTTACTCGTTCAAAAAATTTCTGGAGAAAGCAAAGTACAAAAACAAGAAAAACCCTACAATTCGTTAGAAATTATGAATCGTGTTTCATTTGAAATTAGAAATATATTAGGAAAATATCCTGGGGGGGGCCTACAGAATCCTGGGGGGGGGCCTGGCCCCCTAGGCACCACCAGTAGTTACGCCAATGGTATTGAACATTATGATTCTAATTTTGGTATTCTCCCTTACGCGGAGTAACGATCTATGATGATGTTGTTTAAGAAGGAAATAATTGCTCATCACCATAAGAAACCAGGAGGCTAGCAAAATTGGTGTCCACTCCTGGGGAGCCTCATGGTGATGAGAAATTATTTTCTTTTTAAACAACATAGGGTAGGAAACGACTTAAGCACCCCAAGACCCTATTCCAAGCACGGGGTAAACGTTAACCTACAACGCTCATTTTTTGCAGTATGGTGCTCCAGTAGTGAAGCACCATACTGCAAGAAATGAGCGTTGTAAGTTAACGTTTAGCCTGGTGCTTGAATACCGATTCCTACCCTAGTATTTAACTTTACGCTTCATGTTAAACAACTTTGAAACGCCTACGACAGCTGCAAATAGCGCTACGAGCGAAACCTAACTGATTTGTGAACGAATATTTCCCGTCAGCATGAAGTCATGCGATGGTAACGCATAAATATCAGAGACACGCCAAACAAAAACTACTAATTTACACAACAATTCAATACATTCAACACAACATTCAATACATTGTTTGTGTAGTATTTGTTTCTCCCTCCCAGATAATAACTAACGTATTGCTACAAAGGCCTGCGGACGTAAAGTAAGCGAACGTCGTATCTACGGACGAAAAGCTCTTCGCTATTGTGCAATTCGTATACAACCAAACGACAGATAAAAATCCGAAGATGTCCTGACGTTTTGACGGTCTCTCGACGACTAAAACCTGTTTCAGTTATGGGTTGGGCCGGAATAACCCAAAACGGTCGAACTGCATTGGTTATTGTTCCAGAAGGGGTGAAAATCAATCAACAAACCGGGCACAAGCTTGTTTTGGTTCAACACCTTCCAATAGTTTTCCAATATGTTTTCCAATTTCCGGCTCAAAAAGCGAGACAAGCTGAACTATGGAGAGCTGAAAATTTTCCTGAATTCATTTCTAGCACAGGACAGTATTCTGACAGGATTCCAATGGACTTTTCCTTATGGAGTAAGCATGTGTCGAAAATAAGCTATCCACGTACATTTGCGTTGTGCGCGTGTATTTGTGATGGTTTTTATGTGTTCATCATAGCAAACCGTATGCATGGCTGTCATCTTTTGTTTGTTTACTAGTTTGTACGGCTTAAATTCTCTGTTTTCAAATTGTTGCGCATTGAAAAAGACGTGGAAATTATTTTTACACAGGGTGTAACTATGCAGCAATTGGCGAAGCAAGTTGGAATTTATAACGCGAGTCTAACACCCCCTTTTATCAAGTTTGGGGAACACTGTTCTTTGGATGAACTGCCAGGAAGAGGCAGAAAACCCGGATCTTGAAACCCTAAACTGGATCTGAAAGTGGTACCTCTAATACGGAAGAAAAATACAATGGCGACACGTATAAAGCCAGAACCAGCATCGGAATGATTTAACGAATCAAGAAACGGAACAACCTGAAGACCTACAAGAAGCAGAAAATCGCCAAACAAAGTACAGAACATAAGCAACGCGTTGCAACTAGGGTCCAGAAATTGTGTTCGCGAATTTTGCAGCGACCGAATGTATGTATTTTGCAGCTAGTTTTTGGCGTTGTTTAGATCATGATTATGAGATACAGTTCACGGTGTTTTTTTGCTTGTTTTCAATTCATGACTGCAGTTCACGGATCTGGGCATTTCTTTCCGTGTAGGTCGAGTGAAAAGTAATTTCCGTGATTGCCAAAATGCGGTGCAACTGTAAAAAAAAGTTACAGTGCCTTGTAGTTTGTTCATATTTAGGCATCACAAAAATGATCACCAAAAATTCATTTTAAATCGGATACTTCTCAAATTTTAGAGCTATATTTGAGCATAATCTATTTATTGAATTTCTTCCCCTCAGCTGAATGCTCGTTCATTTCTCTTAACACTGATCATGAGATCTTGGGCGAGGCTTTGTTCATCTTCCTTACACAATTTCTCCCAGTTTTTCTTCAAAGCTTCATCGGTTTTGAATGTGCTTCCGCTTTTCTTCAACTTCTTCTTCATTATCGCCCAAAACTTTTCGATCGGACGAAGTTCTGGTGTATTTGGTGGGTTCGCTTCTTTCGGGACCACAGTAACGCCTTTCGCTTAGTATCAAACCATTACCGGCTTGGCGTAATAGCACGAAGCGAGATCCGGCCTGAACAGCGTGAGACCATGGTGAGAGCGGAGGAAGGGCAGCAAGCATTCCTCTCGATAAATTTGTCCGTTTATGGTGCCGGTTGTAACGAATGGCTTGCTGTATCGTCCGCACTCGCAGATCGCCTGCCACAACAGGTACTTCTTCGCGAATTTGTCCATCTTTCTCTCCCGGAACTTTTCCGGAACCTCCATGCGGGACGTACCGACAAAAAACTCGAGGCCGGGGATTTGTTTGGTGTCCGTCTTGATGTATGACTCGTCGTCCATGACGAGACAGCCTGGCTTAACCAGCCACTCACGGTACAGCTTCCGCGCACGCAATTTGGCCATCGTGTTTTGCTTGTCAGTCCGGTTTGGCGCCTTCCTGACCTTAAAAACACGTAGCCCAGCCCGCTTCATGGTCTGCTGGACGAACCACTTTGACGAATTGACCTTTTTAGCCACGTTCCGGGTGGAAAGGTTCGAGTTATTCTTAAAGTACTGCCTTATCTTCCGTGCCTTCTCTGGGTATTCCGTTTTTGGTTTTCGGCCGCTTTCAGCGCGCCGCTCGATGGTCTTCGTCTCCTGGATCATCTTCACAACGCGGGACACGGTGGAATGGTGAATTCCAAGCCTTTTGCCGATCCATCTGTTCGAATGATCAGGATTATCGATCATCGCACCCAAGATTTGCTGGCGTAGCTCTTCTTGTTTAGAATGCATCTTGAAAACTACTTGACAGATAAAATTTTGCACTCATGAACATAACACTCTAAACTAGTATTGCCCGAAATTTCATTGATTTTTACCCACGCGATAAAAAGTTACACCCAAAACAAAGTGTTGCATTTTTTACGAGTATAATCTTTAAAAGATTTTCGTTCTCTCAAAAAACATTATTTTTTGAGAGGCAAAACGGCGAACGAAACTTGGATAAGTATTATGGGGCAAATATTCCGTCAGATTAGACCGTTGAATATTGGTTTCGAGAGTTTCCACTACCGATCAAATCCGCAGCGGCAGGCCCTCCGATAGACTTGCTGATGCGGAATCGGAAGGACTTTTGGCGTTGATTGGTAACTGTTGATGAAGCCTGGATCCATTATTACACACTAACGAACAGAATGAGTGCCCGGTAATGGACTGAAGCCGGCATGAGTGCTCCGAAGTGGCATAGGAAGGCTCAATGGGTCGGAAAGATGTTGGCGCTGGTTTTCTGGTATTGTCATGGCATACTCTTCGTGGACTACCTCGAAAAGAATAGCACCATCAACAGCGAGTATTACTGTGCATTATTAGAGCGATTGAAGGGCAAAATCACTGCAAAACGGCCTCACATGAAGAGAACAACAATTTTGTTTTTGCAAGACAATGCACCGGCACACAAGAGCATCTAAACCATGGCTTAAATCAAGGATTTACGGCTTCAATTGCTTCCGCATTCACCGTGTTCACCCGATTTGGCTAAAGGGTGTCCCTTATCAAATTGCATCATCAAAAACTCGCTGTAGAAAATTACCTAGTTACTTCAATACCATAATCGCACGCTAGCACTTTACGTTTATCTCCACTCATAATGTTGTGGGGGAATTCGTCAAATCTTGTTTAGCAAACCAATCTTTTTTCGATGGTAGAAAGCAAGAACTAAGGAGATTTGTTGGCATGACGTCTCTACACAATAACTTTTGTCAGAACCTACGTATTTTTGGTGAACCTCTGCGGAAGGGATCTTATCTCAACTGCACGGGCCCGTCTATCGCGCCTTCCGTCACCTGTCAGGTTATGGGTATACAAATCTGCGGATTTAGGATTAGCAGGTAACATTCCATAACTTGCCTGCGGGTTTGCGCAATGTATCTAAATCAGTGTTTTCGTCATCGTGTCAGATTCAGTGTCTATTAAAATCTAGGTTTAAAGAATTTGGGTTAATTAATTCACTTTGGGAAAATTCTATCGTAATATGTGCCATACCTCTGTTTAGATTATAAGTCACTAATTTAATGTAGATGATCTTCAAATTACTTGCTTTTCAGAAAGCACTGAAATTAATAACCGTTTGCTTCAAGTGATTTGAGGCCTAATATAAGTAGGGAATTTGAGATTATACTTACGATAATATTTCAATTTAGGATAGAAATCGTGTGCTAGATGCTCATCAACACGCTCTTGCGTTCTGGTTTGTTGGATGGTCGTGCGTTACCTACTTGTCTCCCTAAATTCTTTGCAACTGACACTGGTTCGTTCCGGTCGTTATGTGTTGGTTACAACGTCGATTGACCACTAGCGGGGTACCATTTTCATTGGCCAGTTGTAACGAGAGGTGACGCAGCGCAAGTTTGTAGCAGGCGGTCGGCGTGACAGCATAAGTCTTATGTGCGAACATCTGGCTGCAGCATGTGTGACTCAGTTTGACTCATGATTTACTTCCATGGTCATCTCGGTTGTTATCATGAAATCCTTCCGTGGTACCTTATTGCGTGGCATTCATTGCTTCACCTATGGACCGCATTGGAAAATATTGGCGCGGCAAAGATCCGGCAAGAAGATCTGTTGCTCCAGCAGAGAAAACAGATGTTTCTGTAGAAACTCCATGAGGTAGATCTTCCCGTTTACAGTCCCAATTGTCACGAACTGCGCACTCCGTTTGCCACATGAGCAGATCGCTTGCCAAATCATGTATTTCTTGAATCCTGGAAAGTATTAGCTGTTTAGTCGAACACCTGTAGCTAGAAAATGAGAAGAAAGATTAGTATTTTCCATTTTATTCCAACTTCCTTTACTGCTTATCTTGACAAATACGCGTATTTTGTCTACAGTGTGCAGACTTCTGCAGTGTCGTGTACTAATACTCGACTGTATTTCTGCTTCCTTAGGAAGAAGAATATCAAACTTGTGCTAGGCGATGATGAACAGTAGGTACCTCCTTCCAGAAACAAGTTCGCAGAAACCACACCTTAACTACACTAAAAATTCCAACTATATGTGGAGAAGAGCCCGCCGAAATGTTTACGAAATGTTAACAACAAGAAGTTGGCAGTCCCACTCTCTCTCTCCAAATCGCTTCAATTGGGTGCTCTGATGGTGCCTCCTTTCATTCCATCATATGGTGTTGATTCAGAAACATTAAAGACTGTATTCGATGAAATTTGGACACACGCAATTGTTCGTAACTTATTAGCGTGTGGGTAAAAATTATTGAAATTTTAACTGAATGTATTTCATTGTGATGTGTCAATTGTGTAATAAGTTTCGTGAAAATTGGACGAGTGATTTCAGTGATGGCTTCGAATGAAGAAATAGCGCGCCAACAAATTTTAAGCACTCACTTCGAAAACCCAAACGCTTCTCATCGATGGATCGGAAAACAGCTCGGAATCGCACATTCAACCGTATCTCATGTGATCAAAACGTTCAAGGACCGTAAGACAACCAAGCGGAAAAATGGTAGTGGCAAAAAACGTGACACATCAAATCCGGAGAAGGCCAGGATGGCATTGAACCAATTTAAGCGTTATCCTTACATTTCGATCAGGAATGTTGCAAAAAAGCCGAAAGTTTCAGTTTGATTTGTGCAGAAAACAATGAAAAGTTCTGGATTACATGTGTACAAGATGCAAAAGGCACCGAACCGGAGCGACAAACAGAACTCGGTGGCCAAAACTTGGGCAAAAAGACTGTACAGGGAGTGGCTCACAAAACCGTTCTGGATTGTGATGGACGATGAGACCTACATTATTGCCGTCACCAAACAAATGCCAGGACAGGAACACTACGTCGCCACCTCTAAGTTGGCCGTTCCGGAGAGTGTACGGAAGAAGAAACTGTCGAAATTCGCCAAAAAATTCCTTGTCTGGCAAGCGATCTGCGGATGTGGCAAAATGAGTCAGCCCTTCATCACCTCTGGGACCGTCAACGGACAAATCTACAAGGACGAATGCCTCCAAAAACGACTTCTGCCCTTCTTGAGATCTCACGATGGTCCGACTCTGTTTTGGTCTGATTTGGCATCTTGCCACTATGCCCGGCCCGTCTTAGACTGGTACAAAGATAATAATGTAGTTTTTGTACCAAAAGACGTTAACCCTCCAAACACTCCGGAACTTCGCCCAATTGAAAAATTTTGGGCAATCATGAAGGCAAAGCTCGTTAAAACTCCAAAACTGATAGAAAATGAACTTGAACTTAAAAAAGTGTGGTTAAAAGTATGTAAACAAGTCGGTCCTATAGTTGCCCAAAATTTGATGAAAGGAGTCAAGGCAAAGGTGGGGGCATTTGGGTTGGGAGAAGAGGTTCAACTTAACCATTTAGTAGTACTTTATTTCCAGAAAGTTTGAAAAGAATCGGGCTCAAGGAAAATTTTTGGTGACCTATTTTGTGTGTCCAAATTTCATCGAATACAGCCTTTAATATGATTTTTTACCTTGATTTTGATATCTTCCTATGTTGAAGCTTGCACACTCAATTTATTTCGCTGGAATTAGCATAATTTTGCTGGATTTTGCTGAGCTGTAAAACTAGCAATCTGTCAAGCAAAATAAATGTTACTGTTATTCCAGCAAAAACAAATTTTTCGAAACTGGCAACACTTAACTATAACTTGCAAACTTGTTTGTGATTTGCTGAACGACCAGCAAACCCGCAATCCCTGTAATTTGCTGTTTTTCACTGTGGCACTGCTGAAATATTTTATTTTTAAATGAATAAAAATATATAAATAAATAAAAACAAAGGTGTAGCAAATTTTTCGGACATGATAATATTGATTAATGCTCTCAAAATAATAAAACATTTTAAGCCTTTCTTACATTCACAATGTATGATACATTTCTGAGGAAATAACTATCGATGTATCGAATTTTTATTTAATATTTCTCATATGGAGGTACAAAAAATAAAATGAAAATCCAAAAAAGGTATTTGTTATGCCGAAAAAAATTTATCAGTTTACTCCAAATGAATCCATCATTTTTTAGTCTTTAAAACATGAACCAGCAAAAATCAAATGTCTTTTTTTTCATTACATTTTTCTCAGCAAACACTTCTTCGAAATCATAGCTCTCTACATTTATGTTTCGATGATGTTATGCAGATTTGGATCCATTTTTTCAATGCCTTTCCTTACAACTTGATATTTAAAAAAAAAATGCGGATGACAAATCAATACAACTTTTTGTCGTTGGTGCGTGACTTATATTTGGGGTACTGGGATTTCAGTTACATTTTTGCCATTTGCTGTTTTTCAGTTATTTGTGAAACCGATTGCTGGATTTCACTAAAATAGGGAATTGCTGGTAACCAACCAGCTTGTCATTTTGCTGGAATGAAAAAACAAAATTTGGCGGGTGTGTTAGAAAATTTGGCTGAAAGTAAAATTGGTTAGGGTTGTATACCGTTCCTCACTTACTGCTTCAACCGTCCTTTGATGAAGGATCCATCTAGTTTTCTCGGTGTTTCTGCTAGCGCATATTGAGACTTACAATTTGTCATAAGGCACGGCTCACGGCCATGGGATAGAGAAGAGAACAGGAGAAAGGAGTGAAGCATTAGTAACCGGCAACATGGTATGCGCATGTGAGATTTTCATGGTGATATTCTCACAGAGGCCGTTCAGAATGGTTCGACGGATGCATATGAGAGATCATACCCGATGAGTTTCCACTCGTTTACTCCATTTCATCACGTTTAGTCATAGAAGACAAGCAAAATTTATTACGTGCTACATTTGGGAATATTCAGGCTATGATCCATCACATCCCGACTCGTTTCTTTGCTCTTTGTACTGTGGGACTTTCCCAATTTGCTCCGATATCTCTGATCGAAAGGTTGGGATTGCGTTAGAAAATGCTGGCCACTATTCTTTCGTTCGCTGTGGTTTCTTGGTTTCGGTGGTTCCTGGGTTCCTAGCAGTCGTCAGACGTTCTCCGAACGCTTTTATAACATTTTTCACGGATGATTTGGCAATTTTAAGTGATTTTACCAAGTCGACGTGGGATTTTGCTCATGCGTGTGCAACATTTTGATACGCTGCTCTTCTTGCTTCGACACCATTTTGAAAAATGAATAGAAAATGGCAAAAACAATTAAGAGTCCATATTCCTCACACATACTTCTACAAAAGGAGGGGTGTTCAAGTTTTTCAATTGCACATCTAAAAACACTACTTAATATTTGAGTCAACCAAGTTTTTACCGTTCCACCCTTTATGAGCCTGTGCACGCTGCCTTTTTGACTTTTATTGTGCACCGTGTTTTAGTGTTGGCTCACTCATAGTGTACAAGCCCATTACAAATTAAAAATGAAAAAAGAATCGTCACAAAGACCAAACCCAGAGAGACAAGATAATGTGAGCCTTGTTTACTTATAACCCAATCAAATGATCGAGCCATCGGCTCGGAATATCACTAATAAAGATAACAATATTAAACGCCCGCTATGCATATTTCATTTGATTTACAATCTACAAGGACAGCATTTCAGTCAACAAAAGAAGTTCGGTCAGAACGCAACGTGATACACTGATGAAACTGTTGAGCAAGGTCAATGAAGCTCACCGTGTAAATTATGAACAAATATCACACCCATTTTTTTGCTGAGAATCACTCATTAAGTAGTAAATCTTCGAATAAACCTCTCAATTCATTGATAAATTATGAAAATTAGGTTGCAGCACAGCCACACACTCCTCGGTCACGTTCGTTGACCGTGCTTGTTATACAGAGGTGGCGAGCTATTGTCTTCGAGGGAGGGGCAATGTTGTTTCACACAGTCGCAAAGATTGTGGTCCAACTGAGGTGGATATTTGATTTGAATATGATTATTTTTGCGAACTGTTTTTTAGCCACAGTTTACAAAGAGAACATTTGATATAAGCTCCAGGGTAATTTATAACGTCTTGAAATTCTGATAAAAGTTGAATATTTTAGTTTCCGTTTCCTTTTTTGTTTAAATGATTTTTCAACAAATTATGGGGTCAATAATTTTATTTCGATGGCAGAAACATGTTTCGTCTTAGTTTGTGTTGAAGAAGTAGGCTATTGACTGTTGCCCCCTAGCACCACTAGTTGTTAGGAAACCCTACTTAGTAACGCTACATGATTTGTCAGTGAAGATTGTTTGTTAAATCCAATCTCGCACTACGTGCCGTATAGACGTTCAATATCCTTTAGTTCTGTTAAAACCCTGTTTCGTAACTACGGAGTCCGGTCTGTCCATGAAGAGTTTGAAATTCGAAAACAAAGTTGTCTTCTGCAAAGTTGATTGTTTTAGTAAAGTTTTTATTTTGGTATGAGAGAAAATTCGGATGGTCCGTGTTTTCAAACGAATCAAAAATCTTTATGCAGGAATAAATCTTAGTATTCATAAAAAAAAGTAGAAGGTGAGCAGAATCGATTTTTTTTTATAGCTATAGCGCCACAAACTATGAAATAAGAGCAATTTTCAAAATTAACTCTCATCAAAAACTGATGCAAATTTCAAAATTTTTGCTCTGCTGTGCGATTCCAAATAGCGTCCTGCACTACCTTGTGAAATTAGAGTATATTTAAATAGAAACCGAAACGCCAGTAACACTTGACATATAATTTACTATAGAGAAAGTAAACTTTTCGTTTAAAAGAAAAAAACGACTGTTTTAGGGACACCTTAATTTAAAAATGAAAAAAAGCTCTTATGCAGTTAGCTATGAAGCTACATAAAACTTTCATTGGGCAAAGTTGCATAACATTTTCTTAGCCAAACTTGTTTTTGAACTATCAAGCCCTTATTTTTGCATTTGAAAATAGTAAGATATTTTATTTATGTAAAACGAAGGACCACCCTACTCTGAGAAAAAAATGATGTCCAGTGTTACCATTATTGGGGTAAAGATGACGATGGCAGTTTACTGATTTTTAACCGATAAAGATCATGGTCAAAATAACAATAAAAATTAACTAGAAATTAGAAGAAAAATTTTTTTTTTTTCCATCTAATTCCAACTACCTTTGCTTATCTTGACACATACGCGTATTTCGTCTACAATGTGCAGACTTCTTCAGTGTCTCGTACTTATAACTCGACTTAGTCGACTCGAGTCGAGTTATTAGTACGAGCCAGTGAAGAAGTCTACACATTGTCGACGAAATACGCGTATCTGTCAAGATAAGCAAAGGTAGTTGGAATTAAATGGAAAATACTATTTTTTGTTCAAATTTCTAGTTACAGGTATTCCTCTAAACAGCTCAAGGATTCAATAAAAAATAGTTGATTCAACATTTACTATAATGTCGGAATAGTCCTTGTTACCATGTCCATACACTGAAAATTTATTTTCGTTAAGAAGGTTTCACGCGTTTCGTAGACATGGATTTGAAATTCATACTAGAAATAGAAGAAGAATTAGTACTCATTTAATTCCAACTACCTTGCTTACTCGACAGATACGCGTATTTCGTCTACAATGTAGACTTCTCAGTGTCTCGTACTAATAACTCGACTACACTGAAGAGTCTGCATTGTAGACGAATAGCTATCAGTAACAAGTATTGAATTAAATGGAAGTACTATTCCTTTGTTCTATTACAAACTAGCTCAAACCCTCTAGGATACATTCATACTGATTTTTATCTGGAGCAATGCTATCATTACACCTTTCTATAAAATGCACGAAATAAATTTCGTGAACACCAGCCAATCGCTGCTTTTCTTTTATCGTACTCATGCAAAATGGTGTTGCTGCTGGGAAAGATATGCCAGTATCTAGAACTAGATTTTAGAGAAAAATACCACAATCGTGCCAAAGTGAATTTTGATTCGGTGTTCAGGATCAGTTTGTAAATTAATCAGTGCAAGAAGAGTGTATTAGACACACATATCATGTTACTACCGGAAGGTTTCCTACACGTCGGCGACGGACGGGTTGATGTAGACGAGTGCCGACGGCAGCAGCTGCGGCCAGCAACACTTGGCCATCTAGGATATCGAGGAGAGCTGGTTTGCAAAGCAACAAATAATTTGTTTCTACCATATTTTGAAGACAATATCTAATATCCTGTTTTATTTTATTTTGTCTATTTCGTTTTGTTTTGTTTTTCGTTATACTTGTCTCTTTTCAGTAACATTGCAGCGGCCCATTGCTTTTGGCGAAAAGTGCTACATATTTTCAGCGTATCGTTAACCAAAACGAACCCTGCTGCTAACCTTTCCCCAAATATCCAACATCCCAGTGATTTCTCGTGGAAGTGCAGAGGATTTCTCGGCTTCCTTCAAAGCGAGTATCATGTCAACACGTTCCTTCCCATTCCCTACTTGACAAGCATTCGGACATGGCCGGCGCCGGTATTGCTTTGTAATGGGTCACCAGTTTTTACACATTGAAGATGCATGTTAGTCCCAAACATCATCTGTTGGTTCTTTGTGCAAATACAGCTGATCTTGCAATAACGGAATTGCATCCGTGGGCGGTCAATCATGCTCATGCTCATGCTCAATTTAAAATTTCAAAGTTTTACAAGAATGGTTTCTTAGGAAAAATGTTTACTTCTTATGAATTTTTTGTATTTTGTAAAAGAAAATAAACATTTTTGAAATTTTCTAAGTTGGTGGATAAGATGTGATTTTGAAAACTTTGTTTCAAAATTTACAAACTCAACAAAGCCTAAAATTCAGGTTATTTCTGAGCTACTATAAAAAAATCAGCTCAATTCATCCTCTGACTGCTGACATAGAAAATGTCAAATATTACAGTTTTGTATGAAAAACTGTAGATGTATTCAATATTTTCGCCACCAACAACCCAAAATAGCCAACTCTAATAATGCCGAAATAGAACCTTTTGATTGAAAATCAAATCCTTTAAAGGAATCTTAAGAATAAATGTTAGATAACTGTTATAAGAAATGCAAAGGGAATTCTGATAAAAATTTCCCTTCCCCCCTTCAGGAAGTTGAGGAGGATATTGGTCGGTTAAAAAACAACAAAGCCGCTGGTGTTGACCAACTCCCAAGTAAGCTATTAAAATACGTTGGTGATGCATTAGATAGAGCGCTGCACTGTGTAATTACCAAGATTTGGGAGGAGGAATGTTTACCGGAGGATTGGATGGAGGGAGTAGTGTGTCCCATCTACAAAAAGGGCGCTGCAATTATCGTGCAATCACGCTGCTGAGCGCCGCCTACAAGTTGTTCTCCCAAATGTTATGCCGCCGCCTATCACCAATTGCAAAGGAGTTCGTGGGGAAATACCAAGCGGTATTCATGGGTGCCCGCGCTACTACGGACCAGATTTACGCGATTCGCAAGTGCTGCAGAAATGTCGCGAATACAACGTGCTCACACATCATCTTTTCATCGATTTCAAATCAGCGTATGATACAATCGTTCGAGACCAGCTATGGCAAATCATGCACGAATATGCATTTCCGGAAAAACTGACGCGGTTGATCAAAGCAACGATGGATCGAGTGATGTGTGTCGTCCGAGTATCAGGGACGCTCTCGAGTCCCTTCGAATCTCGGAGAGAGTTACGGCAAGGTGATTTAAGGACTTAAGGCTGAAGCTGGTAGGATTGGGCTTGTGATTAATGCGTTGAAAACAAAATACACGAAGGGAAGAGGCTCACGAGAAGACAATGTTAGCCTCCTAGCACGAGTTCAGATCGACGGTGATGAAATCGAGGTAGTAGACGAATTCGTGTATCTGGGCTCATTGGTGACCGCCGATAACGACACCAGCAGAGAAATAAAAGACGCATTATGGCTGGTAATCGTGCCTACTCTGGACTCTGAGGGACGTTAAGATCTGAACAAATTTTCACCGAACCACAAAGTTGACCATCTACAAGACCGGTAGTTTTCTACGGTCACGAGACATGGACATTGCTAGTGGAGGACCAACGCGCCCTTGGAGTCTTTGAACGGCGAAGGTGCTGCGTACCATCTACGGTGGAGTGCAGATGGAAGACGGAACGTAGAGGAGGCGAATGAACCACGAATTGCACCAGTTGCTGGGAGAACCTCCCATCATACACATCGCAAAAATCGGTCGACTACGATGGGCTGGGCATGTCGTAAGAATGTGTGACGACAGCCTTGTGAAAATGGTAAAACAAAAATGGAGCCAACAGGTACAAGAAGAAGAGGCGCGCAACGAGCAAGGTGGATCGATCAAGTAGAAGGAGACCTGTGGACCCTCCGCAGACAGCGAGGCTGGCGAGTGACAGCCATGGACCGCATAGAATGGAGACAACTTCTGTGTACAGCAGAGGCCACGCCGGCCTTAGTCTGATTGGTAAGGTAAGGTAAGGATACTTGGAAAAGGATTGAAAAAGGAACGTGGGAGGAAATTGTTGTTGTTGCATATTGGTGATTGAACGTAGCAAGTGCTTTGGATCTCGAACTGTAAACGAACGATTTTCAGAAAAACTGAAAAGAGGCACATATAAGGGGGCTACGTTGGAGCAACGATGAGGAGGAAGACTTGGAAATATACTAGAGAACAAATCGATCCGTTTTAGAAAATCGTAGATTAATTTCATACATTCGAGATCGCGGCAGGCCAGGACGTCTCGAAATGGTTTAGCAGGTTGTTTTCCTCGGGCCCTGAGGGAATCACAGAAATTGGATCTCGTCACATGATATAAGGTGCATGACCAGACAACATGCTCGATGTCGTGATAACCGTTACCACAGGAACACAAACTGCTGGCTGTGAGCTCAATCCGATAGAGATACGCGTTTAAGGAACAATGATTGGACATGAGCCTTGACATTACGCGGATAAAATCGCGACTCATGTTCGACCCTTTGAACCAAGATTTTCTCGAAACCTGTGGGAGAATAGAATGTAGCCATCTTCCCAGATCATCGTCATTTCACTTTTGTTGCCAATTGATGAGAACTTGCTGACGAGCAATTGTAAAGAAACCATTGGAGGCGATTTGTCACTCGTAAATATCGCCTTCCATGGCGCCCACTATAGCCAGTGAGTCCGCTTTCTCATTACCCGGTATAGAGCAACGAGATGGAGTCGTGCTTCAGGTGATAATGTGTGAGCTGTTGGATAGAACACGCAGTGACGACCGTATTTCATGCAGGAAATTCGTCAATTGCTTCATCGTCTCATTCAACGAATCAGCCTTCAGAGAACTTAGGCTATCCGAAAATAATGATCAGGGTGAAGTAAGGCGATCCGTCCTAATGCGTACGATATAGCTGCAAGTTCCGCAACGAGAAAACTGAAGGTACAATTGTCGAGCGATGGGGCTCTGGAATTCTCTAAATTTCTTGTCTCATAGTGAAACCGACGATCACAGACGAACAAAAAAAAAATCAGGAAAATCCACCCGATTGCGATTGAACGAGTATGGTCCAATCTCCAAGGTCATGTACTCATAGTACAAGCACATGAATCGTGTTTGAGGATTTCGCTCAAGCAAATTTTTCAAAATTTTCGATTACCAATGGGTTCAATATCTCGCAACGGATGAGAAACCGGAACGACAATTCCGCGAGACGGTCGGTTAAGGAAGTGCTCCTGGCGAGTACTTTAAGCAAAAATTACTGTCTACTCCTAGAGCCTCACGGTGATGAGAAATTATTGCTTCTCAAAACAACATCATCAATTAAATTTAGTTTGTATAACGCAACCAAGATTGGGCTCTCGAATATTTTCTTTGTTTTCTGGAACGGAAACTTATCAGTACTAATTATCAAGCTAATTTCGTATTCAATGAGAAAGTCGATTGCTCACTACCAACATAGAACACTTGTGTACTGGTATGCTCTAGATATCCGTAATCCAGTGCCAGTCGGGTTTATTTTCAAACAGATAGAATCCTAGGCTAGACCACGGATCAGATCAGGCATCGGAACCATGTCTGCTAGCGCGTAAACTCACTGTCAGTTACATATTATAGAGACTGTGGAGACTGCTAGCTTTTCATCCAGCGTAGAATATCAGTAACATGCCCTAACCAAAAGAAATCATCGTGATGCTACTGGTACAATAGTCGTAATAATTGCCTCAGCAACCAAAATCACCTTGTTCAACTCTGGCCATCAGCCGGCGTCGGTGGTGTAGTGGTAAGCGTGACTGCTACTGGCACCCCAGTGGGTTTGGGTTCAATCCCACTCAACGTCGGTGATTTTTCTGAGGCGAAAAATCTGGTCTCGTCTTTCTTCGGAAGGAAGTAAAGCCGTTGCAGCCGTTAGGTAGGGTCCAGGTGGTGGAGTTGTCTCCCTGGCGTCGATGATTGTCACCATGCCACCAAAAAAATCCTGGCCATCAGAGTGCAAAATCATTCCTGGCATCATTTTGCTCCCAAGGGAAAAGCAGTGAAAACAACAGGTAGAAGGGTTGACGTATTGATCGAAATCAGCTTGCTGTGATGACACAAAATGAAGAAGCAGATGACAGTGAGAAATATTGAGCAATGTTGAGTAACTTGTGGTACCTCAAATGCAACCCAGAAATAGCTCGTGATTAGGAACTGTCTCGCCCTTTGGGATAAACCGCCTCCACTCACAACCATCTGCTATTCGTTTCAACTTCCGATTGCGTCAAAATGAAATGGCCTTCTACGCAGGGTTGCCACATTATTTTTCGTTTCCTTCTTTGATTTTTGTCAAACAAATCTTGTTTATCTGTGTTTAGCTGCAGAAAATCTTGGCAACAATCTTATCTTCAAACTTTGTGCTGTAAAAGTAGATTGGAAACTTTTCAGGTGCCTGAATGCTTATGCATTTTTTTTTCTATAACTGCTATTGAGTTGAATGCGAAAATAACACAGAACACATTTATTGTGATTGGCGATACAAAACGGTCTTTTCAGTAGGACTTAAGTGTAATTATCGGTTTCCTAAATCACACCACAGCAAAACGGAAATCCTTTCTAAAGGAAATTAGTAGAAAGTTCACAATGAACTTCCTTAGCAAGGGAAAATCCTGCTTCCCATCAGCTTGTTTGAAGCACAGCAGTTTTCTCCAACAAGTTTTCAAGTCATCCGATACTTCCACCTCGATGTCCTTGTAGATGGTTGCCGTCCTCAGCTCACGAAACTCATTGCGATGGTCTGCTGCTCACCACTTTCAAAATAGATCTGATATAGCTTTATAACCGAGTAGAACTCCTTCAATGTGTACAGCATTTCGAGAGTCGCTTGATATTCAGAACTGGATTTGTTCAGATCAAAGCGCTTAGTATAAAGCCTCTTTTCTGGTATCATCGAGAGATTCGGATCTAAGCATTTCCCTGCTGCTACCCCTGATATTCTCGATTTCTTACGAAGATGTTTCTCTAAATCAAAAGCTACATAGGTAATAGATGTCTTAGGTAATCATCCTCACAAATATTTGCAAGGAGAACCATTAGTGACATTTCAGCTGATTGCACATGTTCAGGAATTCAAAACTTTTGGAAGGAAGATACGGTTCGCTTTATTGATAATGGGCATCGTCTCATTAGGATAATAGAAAATATAATGTGTGGTTTGATTGTTGTTGCAGTTGGATTGGAACGAGAAAAACAAAAGTTCCGAGTTTCGAAAACCGTTTCAAATTTCTTTTGAAACTTGACACCAACGATAGTCATCTGAGTGGCAGATGGATGCAGAACCCTTGAAGGTTTCAATTCCAAGATACTTTAATCCTTCTACTCTGAAATTACTTGATTGTATCGATCAGGTTCAGCGGATTACTCCAGGTACAATACAAGGAGCCAGTACACTTGATAATTATCAAATGGGAACTGTCGTGACGTTTCAGCAGCTTCTGACGGATCGGTCAGAACCAATCATTACCGATGATACATCTTATCGAAGGCTCAGAAGCATTTTTTTCGCTAATCGGTACCATCGATCTGGGACTGTTTTTCAATTCGGCAATATAAATATTGGTTTCGCAATGCAAAATTATATTAAAGTTAACAAAAAAAAAAAAAACTATGCTTTGAATAGCAAAATACCACGAGAACACATCCATCTTTCAAAATTCTCTGCTGAATGCTCTAAAAATCACTTCTTCAGAGTTAACAGATTTTCTTTGCAGAAATTGAGGAAATTCTCTATAGAACATTGAGACAAATCTTTCCAGCTGCAATACCTGAAGAAATTATCGAAATATTTTCTTATGGGGGAACTGACTGGATTGAAGACTGGACTGAAAATGGCGACACAAAATGGGTCATCGAAAATTCATTTTGCCTGGATTTCAGGATTAAATAACTATATATATTAGCTATAGATTTTGGCATAATTTACGCCACTGATTTCTCTGCCTGCCTTCTCGTACATTTCTTCATCTTGTGCGAGGTTTCATCCATCTTCCTTACATTCTCATTAATTTCCAGTTTTCTCAAAGTTTCTATCGGCCTTGATTTTCTTCCGCTTTCTTCAATCTCTCTCACATTGCCCAGTTCCGGTATATTTGGCGGTTCGTTGCATCCATTAACGTCTTTCGCTTCGTGTCATCCATTACAGCTCATGTACGGCACGGCGATCCGGCCAGAATAGCGTGGGACCACGGTGAAGCGATATGCGGCTCGCAAGCATTTCCCACGATAGTCTCGCCCGTTCATGGTGCCGGGCTGTAACGAACGCCATACCGTCCGCACTGTCGCTCCGCCGCCAACAGGGCCTTCGCGAATCTGTCCATCTCTTTCCGGAACTTTCCGAACCATGGACACACAAATTGGGTGCCGAGATTTGTTTGTCTGTCTGATCTATGTCTGCCGTCCATGACGAGAGTTCGGTTTGACACCAGCCACTTCATAATATAGGCCTTCCGCGCAGTTTCTGCCACTGCAAGGTTTCAGTGTCAGCCTATGCCTTTCCGGATCTAAATACACGTAGTTTCCAAAGCCTGTTTCGATTTGTCTGTTGAGAAATTATTTCTGACGAATTGATCTTGATTTACGTTCAGGTGAGGGGCAGCAAGGTTTGGGGCTCCCGCTTTGTCTTCCGCTATTATTCTTCTCCTGCTCGGTTTCATACGCCTAACGCGCCGCTTCGATAACGCCTGTCTTCAGAATCACTAATAACGTGGACACAGAATGGTGATTCCAGTTTTCGACTAGACTAGCATTACGATACAGCCTGCTATTTCAGCTGGCGCAGTTGCCTTGCTTCATCGTTATCTAAAATTGTTTCGACAGATCGCGATAAATTACGCAAACATAAACATACACTCTTAAAGTAATGACTAAAATTTCATTAATTTTATCCACGCAATAAAAGTTACATCTGCTCAAAATTTAAAATAATTCTATTTAAAATATTCCATGGATTTTCGAAATTCATCAGTCGGGACATGGAATTCATGCAAAATATTATTCCTTAGATTACCTAACAGATCAGGGAATTCTCTGTAAGAATTACTAGGAATATCTGTAGTTTTCGTGTGTTTTCGAGGAATGCCCATATTTTGCGATTCCTCTTTGTCAAGAATGCTCAGGGCGTTATATTTATTTATAGAGCCAGAGGAAACTCCCGAAAGAACACCATGAATGCTCCGTCAAGGGGAAATTTTTTTTTTACTGATATATATATAAGATTATTTATCTCAAATATTATAAGAATTCGATTTCTTGGGATCGTTGCTGTCACGTAGCGTTAGCAGTGTTGATGTCAAGAATGTGGATATAGTTTCTTTTGACTCAGGAAAGGTCAAAGACATTGTGGGCCCTGTGTCAGAAACTTGGCTCAGACTATCTCAAAATGAGTCCGTCATATCGAAGAATCCCTCTCATATTCTGTCAAAGGCATAAATCTAATCAAACCAAAAACGAAGATATCTGGTACAGAAAAAAGGAAGAATGCATAGCGAGTCAGTAAAGGTATCAGGTACTTCGTGACATGAGTTCTGAGCCAATTTAAATCGCCATTTATGATTGTTTGGGTTGCGTCAATTGTTTTGCTCCATTTATTTATTTATTTATTTATTATTAATCTTCCATTTTCGACACTTTAGTCTAATGAAGATGGACAGGGAAAGACAATTTTATATGGGAGAGTTTCAAATTAAAACCTCGTCATATTCTTAAATATAACAATATAAGATTACAAATCAAATACTGACATGAATACATTGAAGGAAGAGCAAAATAACTACAATATATTATAGATCACAGTTACAAAACTAGTTAAGATGATAAAAGGGTCTGTCGTTTCAATTGTTCAGTTATCATTCAGTAGACAACAAATCATCTTCGGTCCATAAGTCTATCGCATTTTATGTCAGATTCTCTAAATGATGTTGCATATCGGCAGTAGGACGTGAAAATCACGATTGAAACGTCGTTGAAGCGAGATGCCATGAAGTATTAAGTCGTGTTGCCGTTATTGTATTACAACGCAAAAATCGCCGACGAAGGGAGCTTAAGTACAGATATAATATTGAATATCCGCAATAGGGGTCAGGGGCAGGGTACATCGATATTCTCCAACAAGGGGCCTGGCAACAGGAACTGCTTGCATGTCCTTTTCAGGGTTTCAATTTCTATAAGAGCATGATACTATATGGCAGATTAAGAGGTCACGCCATGGTAGATGACGAAGCACAAACATCCGCTGGATCGACATGGTTCAACTAATACGTTGAATGACACCAACTAATACAGCAGATTCCAGAATGATCATTTGTTATACAGTACAATGATTTCAGTCACAGTAGATCATGAAACCATCGGCAAGACATGAAATCGAGCTGCTCGTTATTTCGAGAATACATCAGGCCATGAATTCGGAAGTTGGCTGGGAGTCCAAATCACTCAAGGCACTTAACCTTTCCGCCAGCATGCCCATGCAGTGAAAAATGATCGGCGACGCTCTCTAGCAAACGAAATAGGCGTTGCTCCCGTTACACAATTTCAAAGAGGCACTTGGTTTACTAATCCAAGGGACAATCCAACAGTTCTGCAGGTAGGCACGATTACACGTGATACCTGGTGTCTTCACAAGTCGGCGAAAATTATTTCAGAGCAGATGGCAAATGAATAGCAGCGTCATTAATGAACAGCGAAAATATAGAGGGCCCAGTTACTTCTGCGGAACACCAGATATAGTAAACACATCTGTTACATTTATTTATCTTTGCCTGATCTCCATAGATTACTGAGCTGCTTAAGCGACGGAACTACCCATAAAAGCTACAGATCTGATTATTTCGAGCAGAAGATACCGGTTCACTGAATGCAGCTTGGAAATCAAAGGCATATACATTCATCGATCGAATGCACAAAGAGGTGAATCCGCAAGAGATTTGTACGTTCACGGATCTTCGTAGACCCATACAAGCAGTAGATATATTCTGGAAGCAGCGAAAGCGCTTGATTGACAACGACTTCAAAGAGTCTGAGCAAGGTTCTACGATACATCTTGCACAGCACGTTATAACAGAACGCAGGGGTCATAACTGAAATTCTTCCATATGGCTGGGAATATCTGCCGCAATGGTTGAACCTGACTAACGGCAAGTACTAAAACGGGCCGAAATTTTCAGGATTGCACGCAGGATGAATATCCGAACCGCACGTACTAGTAGCTTCCTTTAAGTTTGATGCATCGCATCTCTGATCAGTACTGAAAATCTAAATTAAATCCCAAAATGACGGTGTTTCACGGAGAGCCGCATACACTGAGGAGTTAGATCGGCCCGTCTGAAAGCACTTAAAGTGATCAGCAAATAACTCACACTTGATGGCATTGCGCTAGAGGAATGATCATTGAGATTGCCATATCGAAGGTAATCCATTTTTATATCGAATATCACGACAGTGTGTCGTTTTGGCTGCAAACGCTTGTCTGCGGGTCGATCATCATGGCATATATTTGTGTATGATTATATCTCATGTAGTTAGGGGTGACTAGTCTATCCATCAAATTTTAAATTCTCCTGTCACACTTGTCACATATAAGATTACTTCAGACATCCACATTCTGAAAAAAGAATACATGTATATTGTCTTGTCGACTTCACATAACGTACCACCATTTACATACTCAAATGCGTTCTTCGTCCACGGATAGGTGAAGTGCGTTGATAAATAGATAAATCAGATATTCGGTACCACGGACAAGCGACATGTTTTCTCTGCAAAAACGTAGCCTTTAAAATGTCAGTTTTGAGATTGAAATAACTTTGCCGAAAAGTAAAAACTCCAGATTGATTCCCGATTCAGAAATCGCTCCATTAGAAATGTATTATTTTCATTAATTTTCGACAAATATTAAGGTACACTTGAAGATCCAAAAACAGCTTCATTAAAATACAGCTCTCTGTGATCACATCATGAAAGGGTCATTAATAACATCTTCACAGTAGGCAATTAGATTACAATGGATAAATTTGTCGGGAGTTTTAGCTGAGTTTGCACATTTCTTTGCCTTTCCACACATTTTGCACCATAACTCATGAAATTCATTAATTCTGGATGCACTTACATTATCTATGACACCCGGTCTAATGTAGAAACCCTGGTTTTTCTCATACTTTGCACAGATTTTCGAGCAAAGCCATATTTACACGTAGGCAAAATTCTGTTTTAACATACTGATCGATTTCAGCTCAGGTGAATAATTTGCTTCATGCAGTGCAAACTTGTAAAACATAACTGTGTTGTAAGAGTGTTGAAATGTTCTAATCATCAGAAAAAATGTTTTCGGAAAAAGATAGACAACATTATTCTACGGTTGTGAAATTGCCTGAATAATTTGCAGATCACCGTTTGTATGGCGAAAATAAAACTGTTCCCAGATTGAAAATTTTGATATATCGATATCGATGATCGACTATATTACGGAAAGCGTATGAAAATATATATATTTGTAGAGGCAAAATGTCATGACTGTAGAAAAAGCCTTGAAATATTGAAATTGCTTATAAGCCCGAAAAGAATTTGATCAAAGGAAGAAATGGAATCATATATTCCAACAGAAATAATTGTTTAATTGCAAAAATCTGGATTTTTTGTGAACCATTACAGATCAAGAATGTACCATCTGACATGGGCTCAAGACAATATCTTCACGGTGATAATTTGCATAAGCTATTTTCGATTTCCTAAAGCTCTGGGTGTAAAATTTGCACCGTATTGTTCTGTCAGTTTGCCGAGATAACTAATCACAAGACTCAGGCTCGAATTAAGCCTTTAAATCACAGTTGGGCAACGGTAAAAAATTTCATATACTTCATTTGATTACTCAAAGAATATTCGCGTACGCATATATCTTTAATCACGCATTGTTACTTACGTTCCATGTTACTTCAACGTCACTTCTCTGTTCAGCTGATGTTTCATGCTGACTCAAGATCGACTACCTTCATAACTAACCATTGTTCCAGAAAGTATGCACTATCTGTCATCTTGAATATAATAAAATATTTTCAACAGGTTTTGAGCGTTAACTTGTTGTTTAATATCTCTGAATGACAGTTATCGTGCCCTGCCTATTAAAATGTGTAACATCAACACCAGTGCATCATAAATGGTATGACTTCCAGGGAATACGCAGAGGGTGTGCTGTCGAAGCGGCATGATTCGCGACAGAAAATATTTTAGTCATATTAGGTTTGTCGGAGGGTTCCATTGGGCTGATGAAAACTAGCGACTTCCGTCATTGCGCACAAATGAGACCCGTCGAGCACGTTTATTTCAAAAAAAGATTCCGGGATAAACATACCGAAAGCAGATTGCAACCCAAAGGAAACTCCAAAATACGTCTCAAATCATTTAGTTCCGCAACTCTGGCTTCATTCGTTGCCTTGGTAGAAATTTCAGCGTGGCATAAATGGGACGATTTATCGCATGTATAGATTGCAACGTTTCCATCATACAATTTACATTAAGCGAAGACAGCATCTCGAAACGGAGAAGGCCATTTTAATGAAAATTCGGCAGAGCGTTGTGGTTTGCGGCTGCGAGTGCGGGTAAACATCGAATAGATGATGATCAATTGCAGTCATGTTAAGGAATTTGCAGGCGCGATTTTGGCCTGATCTACGTCATAATACAGCAGCGACACTTTGTGAATGGCATAAAAAGCCAAAATTTATGTTTGGTGCCGAAAGACATGAATTGCCGAATCAGTTCGGAGGCACGGCCAATCGAGACGCTTTTGCCTTTAACCAAGCAGTTTCAGGTACCCATAAACCAGCGGACGACATCCAAACATTTAAAAAGATTTGGCCAATGGTCAAAATGGTGAGAAGTACCACTGCATTCATGGTTCAGATCACATTTATACGAGGAAACATACCCCAGCGCCTAAATTTGAAATCTTACAGCAGTAATGTTCCCATACATGGCTCTGTACTCAATACGCTCCATTTTGACAGTTGATTAAAATTAGGTGGTCCCCATTTTCAAATATTAAAATTAATCTTATTCATTTGCAGAAAAGACGTTATTTTGGCAAATTGTATAGATATTTCATGGAATTTTTATCAAGAAACTTTACCTTTGTAGACTGATTGATTTGCTGGCTCTTTTCTCATCAATTTAGGCGTACTATGCGCTTATTTCGTTTCCACCGCAAAATTGTGTTTAAACGAGTTTTAGAATTTGAAGACGCGTATTTACATACAAATTTTGCCATTTCAATAAATCAAGGCTGAAGTTTTTCTTGTAACGCCCTTTAAATGTTGACTTTCATTTAGGGGCAAATATAAAAAATAATTAAAAACGCCGGTTTGGAAGAAAAAATTTATATTGTTTAACATATGTGAAAACTAGAGATATGTTATTTCTGTATCTGAGAAAAATTACATTTTGAATTGGGATGATTTAAGAAGAAAATTTATAACTATTGATTGGTTATTAATATAAGACAAAGTACGCGTCTTTTAATAGTTCTACAACTCGTTTGATCACAACTTAATGATGACAATTGAATTAAAAAGTTAGGACAGAAAAACTTTTTTTATGCCGCCCTAAGTTGACGAGGGAAAGTTGCTCTAAATCGGTTAATTTTAAGCTACAAAAAAAATGTTTAATAACAATTTTATGAAATTTTCTTATACAATTTTGTCAAAGAATGTAAATTATTTCTGCAAATAAAAGATTAGTTTTTGCATTTGCAAAATGGGGACCACTTTAATTTTAATTAAATATAAAAAAATAGGAATACGTTTTTGTTTGTAAGTTTCACTACCATTTTTTTAAGGTTAATAATTGACCGATTTAGAAAAGTTTTTCTGTCCTAACTTTTTTATTTCAATTTTCATTGTTAAGTTGTGTTTATCCGGGTTTTAGAACTAAAGACGCGTATTTTGATATACTTTGCTACTAACTTTAACTAATCAATATTAATGAAGTTTTTTTTCAGTTCATCTGGCATTCAAATGTATCTTCAAGATACAGAAATGATATCTTCTAGTTTTTACATATGTTGAATAATATAAGAATGATGTCTTTTATTTTTTATTTTTGCCTGTCATATAATCAACATTTAGCGTTTTTTTTTACTATTGAAAGCATGGTAAATTTGTATACCAAAGTACGCGTCTAAAAGTTCTAAAACTTGTTTGAATCATACCTTACGGTGGGGAATTGAAATAAAAAGTAGGCAAAAATCGCTTATGGTACACTCTAAGTTGATGAGAATTGTTTAAATGGTACATTTTGCGTACAAAAATTTTTGATAAAAATTTCATGAAATTTTTTATCAAAAATTTCATTTTCAAATACAAAATAATTTGTATTTGCAGAGACGTTATATTTTGGCAAAATGGCGCAGGATTATAGATTTTGGTACCTTAAAAATTGACCGATTTAGAGCAATTTTTTCTCATCAACTTAGGGTGTACCATAAAAAATTGATTTTTTTGCCCTTACTTTTTTATTTCAATTTCCACCGTAAAGTTGTGTTCAAACGAGTTTTAGAACTTTTCAAGACGCGTACTTTGGTATACAAATTTTGCCACTAGCTTCAATAAATCAATAGTTATTGAAGTTTTTCTTTTAAAAAAACGCCCTTTTTAAATGTTGATTTTCATGATTGGGGCAAATATAAAAAATAATTAAAGACGTCATTTGAAAGGCAAATTTATATTGTTCAACATATGTGGAAACTAGAGATATGTTATTTTTGTATCTTGAGAAAGTTACATTTGAATCTGGAATGGTTTAAGAAGAAAAACTTCAATAACTATTGATTGGTTGAAGTTAGTGGCAAAGTTAATATATCAAAATACGCGCTTTTAAAAGTTCTACAACTCGTCTAAACACAACTTAACGATGAAAATTGAAATAAAAAAGTTAGGACAGAAAAACTTTTTTTTATGGCTCACCCTAAGTTGACGAGGGAAAAGTTGCTCTAAATCGGTCAATTATTAACCTTAAAAAAAATGGTGGTGAAACTTGCAATAAAAACGTATTCCTATTTTTTTTATGTTGATTAAAATTAGGGTGGTCCCCATTTTTACGGAAATGCAAAAACTAACTTTTTTATTTGCAGAAATAGACGTTTACATTCTTTGGCAAAATTGTAGTGCAGAAAATTTCATAAAATTTTTATTAAACATTTTTTTTTGTAGCTTGAAAATTGACCGATTTATAGCAATTTTTCCCTCGTCAACTTAGGGCGAGCCATAAAAAAAAGTTTTTCTGTCCTAACTTTTTTATTTCAATTTTCATTGTTAAGTTGTGTTCAAACGAGTTGTAGAACTATTAAAAGCGCGTATTTTGATGTATTTAATTTGCCGTTAGCTTTAACCAATCAATAGTTATAGAAGTTTTTCTTCTTAAACCATCCCAGATTCAAATGTAATTTTCTCAAGATACAGAAATAACATATCTCTAGTTTTCACATATGTTAAACAATATAAATTTTTCTTCCAAATGACGTTTTTAATTATTTTTTATATTTGCCCTAATCATGAAAATCAACATTTAAAAAGGGCGTTTTTTTAAAAGAAAAACTTCAATAACTATTGATTTATTGAAGCTAGTGGCAAAATTTGTATACCAAAGTACGCGTCTTAAAAAGTTCTAAAACTCGTTTGAACACAACTTTACGGTGGAAATTGAAATAAAAAAGTAAGGGCAAAAAAATCAATTTTTTATGGTACACCCTAAGTTGATGAGAAAAAATTGCTCTAAATCGGTCAATTTTTAAGGTACAAAAAAAATTTCTTGATAAAAATTCCATGAAATTATCTGCGCTACAATTTTGCCAAAGAATATAAACGTCTATTTCTGCAAATAACAAAGTTAGTTTTTGTATTTCCGTGAAAATGGGGACCACCCTAATTTTAATCAACATCAAAAAATGGGCCTTGATGATACAAACCATATTGTAGAACATTACTTTGCTGTAAAGTTTCAAGTTTAGGCGCTGGGAGCATGTTTCCTCGTAAATTCGTGATCTGGACCATAGTGCAGTGGTACTTCTCACCATTTTGACCATTGGCCAAAAATCTTTTTTAAATGTTTGGATGTCGTCCGCTGGTTTTATAAATTTTCGAAGCTTTGCTTTGGTTAAAGCCCAAAAAGTCTCGATTGGCCGTGCCTCCGGGCAGTTCGGCGGATTCATGTCTTTCGGCACGAAACATAAATTTTGACTTTTGTACCATTCTAAAGTGTCCTTTGCGTAATGACATGACGCCAAATCAGGCCAAAATCGCTTCTGGAGACATTCCTTAACATATTTCTGAGTGATCATCGTCTCTGTTGCGATGTTCGGACTAGATGTTTTACCACACTCGCATATTGCCTGCCAAACCATAACCTTCTTACCGAATTTTTCGGTAAAAATGGCCTTCTCCGTTTCGGGGATGTCTTTGTCTTCGCTTACAGTATAGAATTGTGGTCCGGGAAGCGTTTTTTAATCTAGTTTCACATACGTTTCATCGTCCATTATTATACACCCAGAATTTCTACAAAATAACGAATAGTAGAGTTTGCGGGCCCGTGGTTTCACGGACGCGGCCTGTTTTGGGTTCCTTTTGGGTTTTATCTGCTTTCGGTATGTTTTTATCCCAAGTCTTTTTTTGGCTCGCTTTACGTTACTCGACGAGGTCTCTAGTTTTTTCGCAATATCCCGAACGGAAGTCGCTGGTTTTCGCTTGTAGGCATCCCTAGGACCGGATTTCCGACCACTCTTCGGCACATATGTACACTGTTCTCTATATTTTCTAATCGCAGATCGTACCGCTTCGACGCTTACACCCTCTTCCTTGGCCAATTTTTTCAAGGAGAGTCCGCTCACAGTGCACCATTTGTGCACGATACTTTTTCGTTGTTCCGGAGTAAGACCACGCATTTTAATAGGTAACACAAAACTGAGAACTTTTTTGATGCTTTGTCATTCAGAAATGTGCAAACAAAAGGACGCAGCCAAAACCTGTTGAAATATTTTATTATATTCAAAATGACCGTTAAAATAAGGTGTGCATATACTTTCTGGAACAATGGTTAGTTGCTGAAGACGTTGGTCGATCTTGGTCAGCATGAAGCATCAGCTGGACAGAGAGGTGACGTTGAGAATTTGGAGTAACATGAACATCTATTAAAGCAACAATAGCATTGTTAAAAATATATACGTACGCGAACAAACTTTTCAGTTAGCATATTCTTTTTTGAAAGTAACAAAAATGAAATATATGAAATTTTTTACAAATTTGCTAACTGTGATTTAAAAAACTAATTCGAGAACTGATCGTCTTACGAAATTCTTGTGGTGGAAAGTGCTTTAAATTATCTCAGCAAGCTGACAAATTATGCAATTGCAAATTTTTTACACAAAAGTTTCTAGGGCTTAGGAAAATCGAAAAATAACTATACCAAAATTGACCACAAAATTGAAATATTGATATCTTGAAACCCATGTCAAGGTGGGAACATTTCTTGATCTCCAAATTGTATGGTTCTAAAAATCAAATTTTGCAATTAAAAACAATTATTTCTGTTGGAATATATATGATTCCATTTCTTTTTCACTTTCTGATCAAATTCTTTTTCGGACTTATAAGTAATTTCAATATTTTTCAAAACTTTTTTCTACGAGTCATGATGTTTTGCGCATCTTCTCTACAAGAAAAAATATATATATTTTCATACACTTTTCCGTATCTCGAGAATGGATAAACATCCGATATCGATATATCAAAATTTTCAATCGCAAAAAGTTGGTTTTAATTTTTTCGCCATACAAACGGTGTTTTTCTGGGTGTTCCGAACAATTTCCCTGAACCGTGAAATAATGTTGTGTAAAATATCTTTCCAGACATTTTTTTCTATTGATTAGAACATTTCAAGCACTTCTTACAACACAATTTATGTTTTACAAAGTTTGCCCTGCAAACTTAAATTATTCACCTGAGCTGAAATGGATCAGTCAATTGTGTTTAAACCAGATTTTGCCCGATTATGGGGTAACTTTTGCTCAAAAATCTGTTACTTATGCACAAAAGTGAGAAAAAAAACCGGTTTCTACATTAGACCCGGGGTTATCTCATAGATGTGTAAGTGCATCTTAGAGTGTGGTTCATGAGTTATGAATTTTTAAAAGAAGTATTATTGGAAAAACTAAAAATGTTATAAACTCAACTAAAACTCCCCATTTCTTAAATTTTATCCATTGTAATCTAGTTACTTCGATGGTTGTGAAGATGTTAATGTAAACCACTCATACCGATGTGATCTAGAGAGAAAGCTACGAATCAGCATATTTTAATAAAGCTTTGTTTTTGGATCTTCAAAAACTATCGCACCTTTAATATTTGTCAAGAGTAATAAAAATATACATTTCTAATAGGCATTTCTGAATCAGAATCAGGCCAGGGTTTTTTACTACTTTTCAACAAAGATTATTTCAATCTCAAAACTGACATTTAAAAAAAACTACGTTTTTTGCAGAAGAAAACATGTCATACGATAAGTTTTGTCCATCTGTTACGAATATCTTGATTTATCCCTGCCAGTTATTTCCATCAAAACGCACTTCACCTATCCGTGGACAGAAGAACTTTACACATTTAATTATGTAAATGATTCAATTTGAACTAAAATACACGTTATTATTGAAATCGACAAAACCAATATGCATATATTCTTTTTTCAGAAGTGTGGATGTCACAGGGGGGGGTAATCATATATGTGACAAAGTGTGACAGAGGGGGGAGGGGGTTTAAAACGAAATTTGATGGACGTCATTTTTGAATCACCCCTAACTACATGAGATATAATCGCTTCATGTATGCCCGCTACATTGATCGTACACAGACAAATTTACGTTTGCAACCAAAGCGATTTTGGTCATTTGTTCGGTCGAAACGCAAAAATAATGGATTACCTTCGACTATGTATCTCAATGATCGTTCCTCTCAGCACCAATGCCATCAAGTGTGAGTTATTTGCTGATCACTTTAAGAGTGCTTTTTCGAACAGGCCGATTTCTTCCTCGAATGTATATGCAGCTCTCCGTGAAACACCATCCGACAGGTTTGAATTTGGAATTTTTCAAATCAATGAGGAGCACGTCGAAATTGCGATACATACACTTAAAAACTCTGTGACATGCGGTTCGGATGGTATCCCTGCGTGCATCCTGAAGAAGTGTTCGAGCGTTTTAGTGCTGCCATTAGTCAAACTATTCAACATTTCATTGCAACAAATGATATTCCCAACCGCGTGGAAGATTTCGGATATGACCCCCGTTCACAAAAAGGGCGACAATTGTAACATTGCTAATTACCGTGGAATAACATCGTTGAGTGCTTGCTCAAAACTCTTTGAAATCATTGTCAATCAAGCACTTTTCGCTGCTTCCAAGAACTATATATCTACTGCCCAGCATGGATTCTACCCGAAGAGATCCGTGACGACAAATCTCTTGCAACTCACCTCTTTGTGCATTCGATCGATGGATCGCTGGCATGCAAGTAGATGCTATATACACTGATTTCAAAGCTGCATTCGACCGAGTGAACCACGATCTTCTGCTTCGAAAACTCGAGAAACTCGGAGTATCCATAGCTTTTGTAGGTTGGTTCAAATCATACTTGTCCGGGCGGTCTATGAGAGTTAGAATAGGCTCATCGCTTTAAGATGTGTTTACTATATCATCTGGTGTTCCACAAGGGAGTAACTTGGGCCCGCTACTGTTTTCGCTGTTCATTAATGACGCTGCGTTCATTTTACCATCTGGAACTCGTGTTTTCTACGCCGACGATTTGAAGATTTTCAAAGGTTATCACGTGTATCGAGGACTGTACCTACCTGCAGAAACTGTTGGATTTATTTGCGGATTGAGTAAACGGAACCTCTTGGAGCTGTGTGTAACGAAGTGCAACACTATTTCGTTTACTAGAAAACGTCTGCCGATCATTTTTCACTACCGTCTCAATGGGCATGCTTTAGAACGGCTGGAAAAGGTTAGAGACCTTGGTGTGATTTTGGACTCCAGCTCAACTTCCGAATTCATATTGACGATGTGATCTCGAAAGCGAACAGACAGCTCGGTTTCATATTTAAGCCTACCGATGGTTTCACTGATCCTCTGTGTTTGAAATCATTGTACTGTGCTCTGGTGCGATCGATTCTGGAATCTGCTGTATTAGTTTGGTGTCCGTTCAACATTATGTGGGTTGACCGTATCGAATCGATCCAACGAATGTTTGTGCGCCTCAGCTCTTCGTCATCTACCATGGCGTGACCGCCTTAATCTGCCGCCATATGAACATCGCTGTATGCTTATAGGAATTGAAACCCTGGAGAAAAGAAGGATTGACATGCAAGCAGTTTTTGTTGCCAAGGTCCTTGTTGGAGATATCGATGTACCTGCTATTCTTGCGGATATTAATATATATGTACCAAAACGCTCCCTTCGTCGGCGGAGTTTTTTGCATTTGGCAACCCGCAATACTAGATACGGCCAACACGACCCAATACGCTTCATGGCATCTCGCTTCAACGACGTTTCAAGTCATTTTGATTTTCACGTCCCTGCTGCCGTTATGCAACATCATTTAAGGAATCTGACATAAAATGCGATGGACTTATGGACCGAGATGATTTGTTGATCTACTAGATGTTAACGACAATTGAAAAAACGACTGATTTACCTTTTTTTTTTATCATCTTAACCTGGTTTTGTAACTTGTGATCTATGTATATTGTAGTTATTTTGCTCTTCCTTCATTGTTGTATTCATGTCAATGTTTGATTTGTATCTTATGTTATTTATATTTAAGAATATGACAGGGTTTTTATGCCAATTTGAGCCTCTCCCGTCTCAAATTGTCTTTTCCCTGTCCATCTTCATTAAGACTAAAGTGTCAGATGGAGATTAATAATAAATAAATAAATAAATAAATGGAGCAAAAAGAAAACAATTGACACTGACCCAAACAATCACTAGGAAAGTAGCGATTTAAAATTGGCTCAAGAACTCCTTGGTCACGAGTACACCTGATACCTTGCAACTCGCTATACATTCTTCCGCTTTTCTGTACAAGTATCTTCGTTTTTGGTTTGATTAGATTTGTACCTTTGACAGAATATATGAAAGGTTCTTCGATGTGAGATAAATTTTTAAAGGGTAATTCATTGAGCTTGGGACCGACCTTAGGACCTATGTGCTGTTGCTTCCTGAGTCAAAAACTATATCCATTTTATTCTTGACTATCCAGCCCCTGCTAACACTACAGTGACAGCTAACAGTCTAAAAGTCAGGGTATGCCCCATAATGATTTCTCCATATTTCTTTTGAGATAAGTAATCTTATATATATATTTTTTTAAAGAATTTCCCAACGATGCTATGAGAAGTTCTCAGACATTCCTTGAGGTATTCTTTCAGGAGTTTCCTCTGGCATCTCGTCGGCATATTTCAAAACATTCTTGATAAAAAGGAGGAATCCCTTAAAAATCTCCGGAGGACACCTCAGAGAACTACACAAAAACTACAAGATAATTCCTGAAGTAATTCTTACAGAAAGTCCTGATCTGTTGGAGTAATCTAAGAATAATGTTTTGCATGAATTCCATAATCCCATTTGTTTAATTCTGAATTTCGAAAAAATCCGCAAGGTGTTTTGTAGAATTATTTTTTAAATTTTGTCTAATAGACACTTTGTTTTGGGTGTAACTTTTTATTGCGTGGATAAAAATTAATGAAATTTTGGGTATTACTTTAGAGTGTTATGTTTATGTTTGCATAATTTTATCGCGATCTGTCAAGTAGTTTTTAAGATGTATTCGAAGCAAGAACAGCTACGCCAGCAAATCTTGGGCGCGGTGATCGATAATGCTGGTCAGTCACACAGATGGATCGACAAAAGCCTTGGAATCCACCATTCTACCGTGTCCCGCGTTGTGAAGATGTTCTAGGAGACGGAGACCATCAAGCGACGCGTTGGAAGCGGCCGAAAACCGAAAACGGAATACCTAGAGATGGCGCGGAAGATAAGGCAGAACTTTAAGAATAACCCGAACCTTTCCACCTGAGACGTGGCCAAAAAGGTCAATTCGTCAAAGTGGTTCCTCCAGCAGACCATCAAGCGGGCTGGGCTACGTGTATTTAAGGTCAGGAAGGCGCCAAACTGGACTGACAAGCAAAACACGGTGGCCGGAAGCTGTATTATGCGCGGAAGCTGTATTATGAGTGGCTGGTCAAGCCAGGCTGTCTCGTCATGGACGACGAGACATAGATCAAGACGGACACCAAACAAATCTCCGGCCTTGAGTTTTGTGTCGGTACGTCCCGCATGGAGGTTCCGGAAAAGTTCCGGAAGAAAAAGATGGACAAATTCGCGAAGAAGAACCTGTTGTGGCAGGCGATCTGCGAGTGCGGACGGTATAGCAAGCCGTTCGTTACAACCGGCACCATAAACGGGCAGATTTATCGATAGGAATGCTTGCAGAAGCGCTTGCTGTCCTTCCTCCGCTCTCACCGTGGTCCCACGCTGTTCTGGCCGGATCTCGCTTCGTGCCATTACGCCAGGCTTGTAATGGATTGGTACGAAGCGAAAGGCGTTAATGGGTCCCGAAGGAGACGAACCCGCCAAATATACCAGAACTGGGCAATAATGAAGAAGAAGTTGAAGAAAAGCGGAAAAAAATCAAAACCGATAAAGCTTTGAAGAAAAACTGGAAATTGTGAGAAATTATGTAAGGAAGATGGACAAAGCCTCGCACAAGATCTCATGAGAGAGAAATGTACGAGGAAATTCACGAGAGAAATGTACGAGGAAAATCAATTAATAAATTATGCCAAAATATAGCTAATATATATAGTTATTTAATCCCTGAAAATTTAAAGTATCCGATTTAAAATGAATTTTCGGTGGTCATTTTTGTGTGTCTCATTTTTTCCGAGTCCAGTCTTCAGTCCAGTCCAGTCCAGTTCTCCACAAAAATATTTCAATAATTTCTTCAAGTATTACGCTGGAAAAGGATTTGTCTCAATGTTCCTATAGAGAATTTCCTCCAGAGATTTCTACAAAAAAATCTGTTCTTTCAATGAAGAAGCATTTTTAAACATTCAAACAGAGGAATTTTAGAAAATTAGGATAATGTTCTCGGTGGTTATTTTTGCTATTCAAAGCATAGTTTTTTTTTTTTTTTTTTTGTTATCTTTAATATAATTTTGCAGTGCGAAAACCAATATTTATATTGCGAAATTGAAAAACAGTCCCAGATCGATGGTACCGATTACGAAAAAAAAAGGCTTCTGAGCCTTCGATAAGATGTATCATCGGTAATGATGGGTTCTGACCGATCCGTCCAGAAGCTGCTGAAACGTCACGACAGTTCCCATTTGATAATTATCAAGTGTACTGGCTCCTTGTATTGTACCTGGAGGTAATCCGCTGAACCTGATCCGATACAATCCAAGTAATTTCAGAGTAGAAGGATTAAAGTATCTTGGAATTGAAACCTTCAAGGGTTCTGCATCCATCTGCCACTCAGATGACTATCGTTGGTGTCAAGTTTCAAAAGGAATTTGAAACGGTTTTCGAAACTCGGAACTTTTGTTTTTCTCGTTCCAATCCAACTGCAACAACAATCAAACCACACATTATATTTTCTATTATCCTAATGAGACGATGCCCATTATCAATAAAGCGAACCGTATCTTCCTTCCAAAAGTTTTGGAATTCCTGAACATGTGCAATCAGCTGAAATGTCACTAATGGTTCTCCTTGCAAATATTTGTGAGGATGATTACCTAAGACACCTATTACCTATGTAGCTTTTGATTTAGAGAAACATCTTCGTAAGAAATCGGGAATATCGGGGTAGCAGCAGGGGAAATGCTTAGATCCGAATCTCTCGATGATACCAGAAAAGAGGCTTTATACTAAGCGCTTTGATCTGAACGAATCCAGTTCTGACTATCAAGCGACTCTGAAATGCTGTACACATTGAAGGAGTTCTACTCGGTTATAAAGCTATATCAGATCTATTTTGAAAGTGGTGAGCAGCAGACCATCGCAATGAGTTTCGTGAGCTGAGGACGGCAACCATCTACAAGGACATCGAGGTGGAAGTATCGGATGACTTGAAAACTTGTTGGAGAAAACTGCTGTGCTTCAAACAAGCTGATGGGAAGCAGGATTTTCCCTTGCTAAGGAAGTTCATTGTGAACTTTCTACTAATTTCCTTTAGAAAGGATTTCCGTTTTGCTGTGGTGTGATTTAGGGAAACCGATAATTACACTTAAGTCCTACTGAAAAGACCGTTTTGTATCGCCAATCACAATAAATGTGTTCTGTGTTATTTCGCATTCAACTCAATAGCAGTTATAGAAAAAAAAAATGCATAAGCATTCAGGCACCTGAAAAGTTTCCAATCTACTTTTACAGCACAAAGTTTGAAGATAAGATTGTTGCCAAGATTTTCTGCAGCTAAACACAGATAAACAAGATTTGTTTGACAAAAATCAAAGAAGGAAACGAAAAATAATGTGGCAACCCTGCGTAGAAGGCCATTTCATTTTGACGCAATCGGAAGTTGAAACGAATAGCAGATGGTTGTGAGTGGAGGCGGTTTATCCCAAAGGGCGAGACAGTTCCTAATCACGAGCTATTTCTGGGTTGCATTTGAGGTACCACAAGTTACTCACATTGCTCAATATTTCTCACTGTCATCTGCTTCTTCATTTTGTGTCATCACAGCAAGCTGATTTCGATCAATACGTCAACCCTTCTACCTGTTGTTTTCACTGCTTTTCCCTTGGGAGCAAAATGATGCCAGGAATGATTTTGCACTCTGATGGCCAGGATTTTTTTTTGGTGGCATGGTGACAATCATCGACGCCAGGGAGACAACTCCACCACCTGGACCCTACCTAACGGCTGCAACGGCTTTACTTCCCTTCCGAAGAAAGACGAGACCAGATTTTTTCGCCTCAGAAAAATCACCGACGTTGAGTGGGATTGAACCCAAACCCACTGGGGTGCCAGTAGCAGTCACGCTTACCACTACACCACCGACGCCGGCTGATGGCCAGAATTGAACAAGGTGATTTTGGTTGCTGAGGCAATTATTACGACTATTGTACCAGTAGCATCACGATGATTTCTTTTGGTTAGGGCATGTTACTGATATTCTACGCTGGATGAAAAGCTAGCAGTCTCCACAGTCTCTATAATATGTAACTGACAGTGAGTTTACGCGCTAGCAGACATGGTTCCGATGCCTGATCTGATCCGTGGTCTAGCCTAGGATTCTATCTGTTTGAAAATAAACCCGACTGGCACTGGATTACGGATATCTAGAGCATACCAGTACACAAGTGTTCTATGTTGGTAGTGAGCAATCGACTTTCTCATTGAATACGAAATTAGCTTGATAAATAGTACTGATAAGTTTCGTTCCAGAAAACAAAGAAAATATTCGAGAGCCCAATCTTTGGTTGCGTTATACAAACTAAATTTAATTGATGATGTTGTTTTGAGAAGCAAATAATTTCTCATCACCGTGAGGCTCTAGGAGTAGACAGTAATTTTTGCTTAAAGTACTCGCCAGGGCACTTCCCTTAACCGACCGTCTCGCGGAATTGTCGTTCCGGTTTCTCATCCGTTGCGAGATATTGAACCCATTGGTAATCGACAATTTTGAAAAATTTGCTTGAGCGAAATCCTCAAACACGATTCATGTGCTTGTACTATGAGTACATGACCTTGGAGATTGGACCATACTCATTCAATCGCAATCGGGTGGATTTTCCTGATTTTTTTTGTTCGTCTGCGTTCGTCGGTTTCACTATGAGACCAGAAATTTAGAGAATTCCAGAGCCCCATCGCTCGACAATTGTACCTTCAGTTTTCTCGTTGCGGAACTTGCAGCTATATCGTACGCATTAGGACGGATCGCCTCACTTCACCCTGATCATTATTTCATATTTTCGGATAGCCTAAGTTCTCTGAAGGCTATTCGTTGAATGAGAGCGATGAAGCAATTGACGAATTTCCTGCATGAAATACGGTCGTCACTGCGTGTTCTATCCAACAGCTCACACATTATCACCTAAGCATGACTCCCATCTCATTGCTCTATACCGGGTAATGAGAAAGCGGACTCACTGGCTATAGTGGGCGCCATGGAAGGCGATATTTACGAGTGACAAATCGCCTCCAATGGTTTCTTTACAATTGCTCGTCAGCAAATTCTCATCAATTGGCAACAAAAGTGAAATGACGATGATCTGGGAAGATGGCTACATTCTATTCTCCCACAGGTTTCGAGAAAATCTTGGTTCAAAGGGTCGAACATGAGTCGATTTT